>CAUYQV010087516.1:0-43699 GCA_963574575.1 Galagoides demidoff | reverse complement strand
TGACTTGAGAGAAAAAGCCCAGAAAGGAGGAAGGGACCTGAAAATGACATCCCAGGGAAAATATTGAATAGTCCCTATGGGTTTAAATTTCTCTGAAGGGGGAAGTGACATGCAGGTTAGCAGGAGAGTTTTAATGTAGAGTTTTGTGGTGAGTTTGTGAAGAGTGGCAAAATTTGGATGCACTGCCATGGGTAACAGGAAAGACAGGACCACTGAAAATTATTGAAAATTATTGACAGTCCAAATGAAATCCAGAATCATGAATTACAACTCTTGCCTTGTGTGATTTCTTCACTGTTCCTTGGCTAATTGAGAAACAGAGAGTGAAAATATGAGTAACATCCTAGGGTCGAGGTTTTACGGGAAGGGTACGCGGCCATGGCATTTAGATGGCAGAGGGAGGAGATTGTTAGAACTGGGCTGGCTCCCTGGCTCACAACACAGGTTTGGAGGTTGCAAATTACAGTCAACTCAAATAGCAGGTAGACACAGAGTGAATAAGCTGCAACAAGCAGCATTTGGCAATTGAACAACAGTAGCAAAAGAGTGTTAATGACAATCCCTACTTGCATCCACTTAACGATTTGGCTTCCTGTAACATGAATCTCTTTTTCTCTTAGCATGATATATGTCCTCTTTTTCTCTTAGTATGTATACATGCTGCCTCTTCCCACATAAACTTTTGCTTATTGGCAATCTCCTCACAAGCAATGCTCCCTTTAATTCACCTCCTACCTCTGGGATAACATGCACCTTACCCGTCCAAATACTGGCCACATTTGGGACCCTGTGATCAGTGAAACCTGTGATATTTTTAGGTTCCTCACTTTCCAGTGAGGAAACCACACCATTAAGGTCCAAGTACCTGTGTGTTCCCACAGCACGTGAGCATGGCCCACATGACAGGTTCTTTAGCACCGACTACCCTGTTCTTCAGAGCCTCCTTCAACCAGCCCAGTATCCACCACAGCAATAACCCCTGAAACACTCCCACCCACCCTCACACACCTGTGTGATTCCTTGCTCACTGACAACTTTTTTGGAGGCATGATTAAACCACCGTTTTCTGTAATACATACCTATCTCTGTCCTGCTCTACAGATATGGAAGGCTTATCTTGTTAAATCCTCTAAGGCAGTGACTCTCAACCTTCCTAATGCTGTGAGCCTGTCACACAGATCCTGTAGATCACGACCCACAGGTTGAGAACCGCTGCTCTAATGGATATGAAACAGATGATGAGAGAGAAGGTGTGAGCCGCAGTATAATACCACGAAGGCCAACAGAGGGGAAGCAGCCCATCTTCTCAAACTTCCTCAGGCAGGGAAGAGGGTGTGCCAGGATATACTATCCATTCCTAGACAAGGGCTCCAGGGCTCTGGTTGATTTTTGGGGACCACAATAAGCAACTAGGAAGAAGAGAACTAATTCCTATAGTTCCCAACTAAGCACACTCTCTAGGATCCCCCAAACCTATGCCCCCAAGACAGCACAGAGAAAAGACATGACTCTTAGGAGAACATTTATTGGGAAGAATCTCTTGATTCTTATTTTAAGGGAGTGAATTTTCCTCTCAAGAAATGCAGGGAAGCAGAGAGACCCTGCAATCTCAGCAGTGCAGATGGGGCCCGAAGGTGCCTGGCCAGCTTGAAACCTGCATGGGGTCACGGAAAGGGCACAGGCTTTCTGTTGAGCATGGTTAGGGAATGCTCCTAACACAATTGGGGGCTACCCATTCCAGAGTATCTTCTCACCCCTTCTGTTTTATTCTGCATTTAGAAATCCACCTTCAGGAATCATTGACTTTCTAATGAGATGTTAAGTAGGAGGCCGTCCCCTCAGTGACAGGGATGGGGAAGACATGTGCTCCTGAGCGTGTTCTCATCCATCTTGTCTACACTTCCATGAGGGGTGCACAGAACAGTCGGCCTGCCATTCTGAATTGTACGTTCTCTGTTGGCTCATGTTTGGTATAAAACAGAAATTGTCTTTGAGCTCCCTGTCCTTCCTTTGCCCACTGGTGAGGGGGCAGGAGGGGAGAATCCAAGCTGGCAACCGAATTTCTTGTCCCAAAATGTTCTACAGGACTAGCTTTAGAGCTTCTTCTGGGTGGGGGCTTGGAGATCCCCCTTCAGAATTTGGTGTTCCCACGTGTTCCAGTTGTTTCAGACCCAGGCTCACTCTTGAGGGCCTTGAATTCTTCCCTGATATTCTAGGCCTTTCAGAGAGTTAGACCCAGACTCTTATCTGAAGACCTCTCTGGACCACTCAGCAGAGAATCTTTTGGGCCATTCTTCAGGGTAAATTCCTGATCCTTCTGAGTGTCCTTGTGAAGTGAAGCATTCCTCAGCATCTCTCTCGGAAGCTTCCACTTTGGCTGAATTCAAAATTCTCTTCTGATGACACTGCCCTGTTTTCTTCAGAAGCTCAGTGCTGAGAGAAAAATCTCCAAGAAGGATGGGTGTTGGAATACAGACCTTGGAGGACTGGCTGAGCAATGTGGGGTTGGGAACTGGAGGACAAAAGTCTTCCAGGGATTTCTTGATCCCAGAGTAGAAACCCCACATAATATTCTGCTTTTTCTGTGACACATTCCAGACCAGATGGGGAATGTCAGATGGCATAACATACTGTGCCTCATTCTGTTATTTATGAAAACACCCTCTCCAGAACCTCATCTGGAATATGAAAACAGGTGATAGGACTGGGAGTGGGAATTGAAATTGGGGCTGAGACTGGACCTGAGTGAGAAGTGAAGGACTGAGACTGGGCAGGGTTTGACACATGGAGAGAGGTTGGAGGTGTTTAATTACTGGGGATTCTTCAGCTATGAAGGTATTTGAGATTGAAGAACACAGATGCTGAGGAACTGCCCCCTGGGACAATGACCACAAAGGACTAGGTCTCAGTCTGCAGAGACAGGAGATGTCAGGAGAGCTGGATGTATTTTGCTCTGTGTCATCCTCAAAGGTCTTAGGACACAGGAGCTGCTGTCCACTTGCAGGTGTTCTGCTTTGCCTTTGCTGGCTCAGAAAGGAAGGGAGTCTGCTGAGCCGTGCTTGTTGGCAATTAATCCTAACATTCTCCCTGAAGAATTTACCATATTTTGCCATGTATATTGTGCACCCACGTTTTTTGCCCAAACATTTTTGAAAACACAACTCAGCTCTTGGCCAGAAGCAAGAGGAGTGGGGAGTTCTAACATTCCTCTGTAAACATGCAGATTGTGCCACCCTTCCGCAGCCACCCACTCTGTGAAGGCTGCCCCTTCCCTCACTCCCAGGAGCCATTCCATCCTCACCACATCAGGGGCCACATACAAGTTTCCCACACATGTGGCCACCAGGGCAGGACATCTGAGCTGCTCAACCCGAAGGGCAGTCATGATGGTCCCTGAGACCCGTGCAGGGCTCCCACTCTCTCTGTGCAGGGCTCCCAGACCCCTCTGTGCAGTGCACCCAAACCCCTTTGTGAAGGGCTCCCAACCCAGTCTGCACAGCAACACCTTAGGTCACAGATTCCATTGTGCAATGCCAGGGCCTGCCTCGCCAGCCCCACCACAGCCCCCTCGCTTGGTCATGGCACTAGGCAGAGGCCACGCTGGCTCCCTCCCACCCAATCTTGGATTCTCCTGGACTGGAGCTCCATAAACTCAGTCGGCCCAAGAAGAAAAGCACAACAGCTCCATGAAGCCCATTGGACACCCCCCTCCCAAGCCCTACTACCCACAGATGAGGTGCATTCTTGTTTATCCCTCAAAAATTGGGGCAAAAAATGCACATTATACACGGCAAATTTTGGTAGTTGGGAGTCTGGCCTAATTGGCTTTGGGAAAGAACCTGTTTTCTTTTCCTTTTTTGTCCACATCATGAAATTACCACACTTTTAAACTTGTGTCTCCAGGACGTCCAGAACATCAGACTTGGGCGGGGAGAGATAAACAGATGTGACAAGGTTGGCTGCAGGGTCTCCCACAAATGAAGCCTTAGAAGGCAAAGGGGAAGAAACTCTGAAGATGGAGGCTCATGAAGGAGAATTCTGACACTGCTTGGAGGGTCAGTGCCTCTGATTGCTGAGACATACTAGACAGCTCATCAGCACCATCTGGGGAGAATGTCTCCAGAACAAGCTTCCTTAGATGGAAACATGTTCAGGTTGGGTCACCGCTAAAGCGCCATCTGGTGGTGGTGAAGCAGATAGGCAGTTGGTTTCTAATGCTAAAGATGGGAATCCATGAGACCATTTTCTGGGATAAACTTGGTAAACGATTGACATCTCTGGAAAGGCAGAGATCAAAATCACTTGACGGTATTCAGAGAGAAAGTCACCTCAGATTAGAGAAAAACATCTGCTCTCTGAGTGTCGCATGGTGGGAGGGGAAGAAAGGCAAGTGGCTGGGGTGCAGAATGTCCTCTGGGAATGTGGAATCCAAGGAAGGAACAGGCATGGGCAGCAGAGAGTGACTGAGTGGTGAGGGTGAAGTGAAGTCACATAAAGGGGTCGTCAGGTCAGAAGAGAAAATGGAGGGTGGAGGTGAAGAAGGCTCGGACAGAGAGGCTGGTGTTAATTTTCCTGGAGGGCTTTCTGGGAGTGCAGAGGACTAAGTGAGTGAAGATTGTCTCACAGAAATCACAGGAGTGAACACACCTGCGGAGGGAGCAGCATCTTCGGGGACTCCCAGGACACCAGTAGCTTGACTTTAGTAGTTGTTCCATGGCACATCTCACAGAGGGTCTGGAAACACAGCTGATGAATGTGGACATTACCAAGTGCTAGCCCCGAGATGGGGGGTGGGGGTTGCGGAAGAAGGAGGCAGAAAGCTGCAGCCAGGACTAGAGCACAGAAAAGAGGCTCTGGTCTAGTGGGGAGGGGCTGTGTGAAGCCTGCTCCCCCTACCTCACCCACCCATGACTTCACAATACCCTTTGTGGCCTCCTCCTAAGCCCATCACTCACATCCCCATCCCATGTCTACTCCCTCCCATGATCATGACAGGACACACTGAATCCATGAACTATATACCTCAAGCTTTCCAAAGCATCCAGGTAATATGCAGAAAGATTCATTCCCTTTTTGGAGCAGAATGCAGCTTCCTTGACTCTTCTATTTCTCTTTAGGTGACTCTCCATTGCTGGGAAACCAGGAGAGTAGGTGATACTTAAGGAAAGCAGGAGCACAGAGATCCTACTGGAGTCCCTTTAGGTTATTTTTAACTCCTTGAGTTATTAAATTCTGATGGCCCCAAATCAGCTGACAAGGTCTACTTGTCAACAGTAATATTAACAAGGTTCACATCTATGAGGTTTCATTGATGAAGTACATTACCCCACTTGCCCCTCAAAACCACCACGTGAAGCTCAGACATCAGTGGTTACTTCAAAGAGGAAGCTCAGCACCCAGGAAGTCAAAGTTTGCTGACTCCAAACCAACCCATGTGGACATCTCACATGGACGTCTATTGAGGAATCCCCAGTGCCCAGGTCAGTCACCGTTTCCTGTCCACAGATGGGCAGAGCAGAGACCCTGAGAAGTGTCTCCTTACTTAATATCTTCTTAGGAACCTTCCTCAGACGGCTCTCTTTTCCCAGAGACTGTATCTAACAACTGACATCCTCTGAGAGCATGGGTCTGGGGCCTCATGGAAGTAACAGGAAGGCTCACAATTGGAGAGCTCGGTCAAATACACACAACCTTAACTTCCAATGTTCCACCTTCCTTCCCCGTCGGTTCTGTCCTGATGCTGCTGAGAACAAAAGGAAAAGAATGAGAGGCTGAGACTCGCTTCTCTCACACCTGTTTGCTAAGAGGCTCAGACATTCATTATCCAAGAATAATGTGCCTCCCCCTTTTAACAAATGGAAAGTTGTTCCTCTTATCCATTTGTAAAGGTGATAGAATATTTCCCATGTTTCTTCTTTGAAAAACTCACGGGAGGATTTTGTTGTGGAATCTCCACTTAGTGTTCTTAGAAGTCCTTTACTCAAGGAGGACACAGAATGAGAAACCAACAGTCACATCTGCTCCCTAAGGGACCCTGTGTATTCTGAGGACAGAGCTTGAATGGTCTGAACCTTGCTCTCCTGAGCACCTCAACATGCAGGAAGGGTTGGCTCTGTGATACCTAATCTGGGAAAGCAACAATCAAGTGTTGCTTTCTCAATATGCAGATACAGAATCACGAAGTCACGTGTTTGGGGATTTATCTGAGAAGCCCCTACCACACCCACATAGGCAGCCTGTGAGCCTAAAGTGGAAGTCTTCATCCTACTGAACCCCTAGCCCTGTCCAACCTCTCCCCCTAGAAGAGTGATGCTCTATCACTCTCCAACTCAGTTAGACTCATTTAGAAATGTGGGAAGAGGCTCGGCGCCTGTGGCTCAATTGGCTAAGGCGACAGCCACGTACACCTAAGGTGGCGGGTTTGAAACCCCAGCCCGGGCCCTCCAAACAACAATGATGGCTGCAACCAAAAGATGGCCGGGCATTGTGGTGGGCCCCTGTGGTCCCAGCTACTTAGGAGGCGGAGGCAGGAGACTCACTTGAGCCCAGGAGTTGGAGGTTGCTGTGAGCAGTGAAGCCATGGCACTCTACCCGGGGGGATAGCTTGAGGCTCCGTCTCAAAAAAAAAAAAAAAAAAAGAAAAAGAAATGTGGGAAGAGAAATGGGAAACAGCAGCAGGGAATCTCTCTTGGGAGTTCCTTACCTTTTGGATGTCAGTTTTGCCAGAAGGTTGCTGAGAATGCTTTCAACACAAGGTAGCAGAGGTCCCAAAGGAACAATCTGAAACAGAAGCAGAACCAGCCAGGGCTCAGTATGGTTGTTCAGAAAACAGAGACTCTTCTTCACTGTCTGGACAGTGCCACTGCCTGAAGCAAATGAGTGCTGAGGGTGCCCAGGCTTGGCTGCAGCCCCAGGCCTGCATCACAAAGCACAGGAAAGTCACACAGGGGTTTTGAGGGTGAGGAGGGGACAAAAGGAGGAGGGCAGGCACAGACTTCCCACCCACCCTCCCAGCAAATCCTCTGCCCCTGTTGGGACTTCTGGGTCCCTCTGCCCTCCCCTGCCATCCCATTTGACAACTTCACCCTTTCTTCATACCCTATGTTTGCCTCAGTGAAATGTTCTGTTTGTTTTATCTGTAACCCAGCTATTACCTGAGTCCCCTTTTGCTTTGTGTAGCCTTTGACTTGGACCTAGGAAGTCTGAAACAGCTGGAATTTCTTCCTCTAT
Organism: Galagoides demidoff; assembly: GCA_963574575.1. Lineage (NCBI taxonomy): Eukaryota > Metazoa > Chordata > Mammalia > Primates > Galagidae > Galagoides > Galagoides demidoff. The sequence continues at coordinate 36,469 of CAUYQV010087516.1, read as the reverse complement.
GCAGACATTTATACGCTCACCATTACACAGATCCTCTAATCTGTCTTATCCACAGGATTTTTTTTTTGCCTCACTCTCACCTAGATATAAAACCTACAGTTCTTTTACACTTATTTTAGTTTTATGAATGTTGAATAGAAAATGTTTTCAAGTCAGCCTTTAGTGTTTCAGAGTAGCTGACTCAAATACAACTAATAATATGTTATTCAACATTCCAAAATTAAAATAAGTATAAAACTTGAAGTGATATTGGGGATAAATTTGGAGCACTTATTTTTCTGAACTTAGTGAAACTTAAACTGTATAAGGAGTTCAGACATACTCCATCCACACACACACATGCACATGCTTTGATGAATGAGTCAAATATTGTCCATTTCAGGAATCCATTCCCTCCCATTACTTCAATCTTCCATTCATTATATTAACCACACCAATTTTTCTATCCCTACCTAAGGAACAGATAGTCCCAGGCCTCCACATTAATTGCATTACAGGTCTTTGGCTCCCCCAAGCTAGATATGGGTCACAGTGTGATAAACTGTTGATTCCCTTAGCCTGTGGTGGCAAGGTAGGACCTAGGAGTGTCAGAGCCTTCAGGTAGAATCTGGTCTTGAGCAGCCTCACCTGAGTCTTCCATGGGCCATGTGAACATGACCTTTCCTATATTCAGGCTCTTCATGTCAGGTGTATATACTCCCTATATTCCTCCACCTTTTTTCTATACCTTCTTTGTAAACTCTTTTTCACATGATGTCTCTCCTCTGAACTGTCTTCCCAAATTCTCATGTCTCTCTGAAAGTGTGCAGCCCTTCACTTGCCACAAGTTTCCACTCCCTCCTCTCTTTGACATGCATCCTCAGTCAAGTTTTCACTTAAGAAATATTTCCTTCTGGAAACTAGGAGACACAGACATCTATATATTTGGGGCTCTGCCCTTAACCTCATAATGCAGTTTTAGCAGTAAGTCCTACATAGTTCAAGATCTATGCAAATGCAGAGAAGCGCTTTTCCTACCCACAGCATTTGTAACTGCCAATAGTCCCTGGACCAAATTGGATACAGTGGGGTAAAACTGCTCCCACACATCACTTTCCTGACATAATACTGCCTCACAGATGTGCACTAGTTCGCTATTAATAAAACTGAAAAGTGGACATAAAAATGAAAATTTCAACAATTGTGGAATTATTGTGCAGTTTATTACACTCATGTCAAGGAATATTATATACATTTTCTTGTTTTGACAGAGTCACTCATCCAGGCTGGAGTGAAGTGGTACAATCATAGACTCTAGGGTTCAAGAGATCTTCCTACCTCAACCTCCAACTATCTGGGACTACCATCATGCATCACCTCTAATTTTTGTAGAGACAGGGTCTTGCTCTCTTGATCTGACTGGTTTTGAACTCATATCCTCAAAAATTTTTCTGCCTCAGCCTCCCAAGAAATTGCAGGCATGAAACAGGTGCACTTTGCCTGGAATATTATATTAAATAAGATAATGGGAATATTTAATTTTTTTCAGTGTATTAACTAAAACACAAAATACAAAATTAGATGAAAAACCCAATATTGTTGTTTATATCACACACACACAAAGGTAGAAATGAAAATGCTGACCACATGAATGGGCATGATGATTAACTTGATTGTAGTGATTATTTCACAATGATACATATGTCAAAATATCAAGTTATATACCCTAAACACGCACAGTTTTTACTTATCAAGTATATATGAATAAGGCTGGACAAAATTAAAACTGAGAGACATTTTCCAAAATAAACAAGAGATTTTAAAATGGGCAAAAGATTTAAGGAAATGCATCATAGAAGATGAGATCCAAATAATCAACAAGATTATGCAAAGATAAGATGCTCTATTGCAGTACTTTTCAGGGAAGAGCAAGTTAAAACTATGATGAGAACCACTGTATACTACTCATATAGCTAAAATGAAAACACTGACAATATTAAGGGTTGACAAGAATGTAGAGTAATTAGAAATCTCATACTTTGCTGGTGGGAATTTATGTTGGTACAAATATTTTGGAAAATTACTGGACAGTATCCCTGTACCATTTAACAAAGAATTTGTAGTCCTAGCTGTATACCCAAGAGAATTGAGTTCAATGACTATTGGTGGAAGGTTCTGTAAGAGAACGGAGAGAGCCTCGCCCCAGGTGTAAGTCTGCGCCTAAAATTGTATGAAAGCTTGAAACAGACTACTGCTCATGGGATGGCAAGTAGCAATCATCTTTATTTCCAAAAACCTTTTATAATCAGTAAATCACATACACCTCATTAATCAATAATCTATAATTAACATTCTCTATTCTGATTCCAACCTTAAAAGGAAACAACAAATCTAAAAATTAAAATAACTACTTAAAAACAACTACATTATATTTGAAGCAACCATGCATTCCAAACTTCATTTCTATAAAGTTAAAGTTTAATAGATGGAGCAAGGGAGTGATTTATTCTTACAAGCACTTAATTTAGTTATAGGAATTAAGCTTAATAGTTCTGTTTTTCTTGCAGCTTGGAAGCCACCCACTGTGAGACGTGGTGAGACATGGTTTATCATGCACCTAACCTTAGAATTGTCCCCCTGCACAGAGGACTATTAACCCGACCTGCTTGAGTTAACAACAGTGTAATCAGAGTTCCATGCAGAAGGTTTTTCCTGTTCTGCAGGTTCTGGTTTGCCTGCTTATCCAAGGCAGCTTAAGCTTCTGACAAGGCTTACAATACTTCACAAAACAGTTTTTACTCAAATTCTTAGTTTTTATTAAAAGAGTGCATGTAAGATGGGAGATTAAAATTATCTCACAAATGACTACCAAAAGACATACAAAAAATGTTCATAGCAACTTGACTCATAGCACCCCAATCCAAAAAAATCCTAATAATGAAGAATGAAAACAGAATTTGCAGTTTAGTTTACTTGCATCATAGGTCTGCATATATATGAATATATACATATATATTCATCTGAGTATACACATATAATAGGGGATGAGGTCCTTAGTTTCTGTATGTATCCCAATGATCACCCCTCATTTTCTGAAATATCCTTTAACTCTCCTTGTCATGAGTTTTGTTGAATACAGTTCTGAATTTTGATAAGTTACCATCTATCATTTGCTATTGTGTGTGTGTGTGTGTGTAGGTTTGTCCTGTGTAAAAATCTTGGCATAGTTGAGAAGTGGAGCAAGATTCCCAAATAGAAACCTCCAGGGATTGTCCCCCTGCAGGAACACCAAATTGAACAACTATGCACACAGACAAACACCTTCATAAGAACCAAAATCAGGATAGCAATCACAGTACCTCGTTTTATCATCGTAACAAGGAAAGAGTCATGGAAGAAGGTAGGAAAGGTGGTTTGCTTTGGCCACACAACATGACTAACCTCCACTATCCCCCACCAGTGGCAGGCCAATGCTGGGTGGGGAGAGAATCATTGTGCTTGGGGAAAGGAAGGGACAGGACCTTGGGACTTCACATTGGAACTCAGGGCGGCCCTAACATAGGGAAACACATCACAGGGCAGAATTCTGCTGCCACCCATGAAGGGAGCATGCAGACCAGCTCCAGAGGGGAATCTTTCACGCCAGGCTTAGGTCCCTGAGTTCCAGCTAGTTCTACCACCAGCTCATGAAAATGATATGAGGCCAGGAATAAATGTGAAAGGTAGTCAGGCCACAAGGACTGTGGTCCTTAGGCAAGTCTTGGTACTGCTCTAGGATTAGATACAATGGACTTGGGGTGCACATTGCTGGAACACCAGCTATGGTGGCCAAGGGAGTGTTTGCATCATCCTTCCCCCAACTGCAGGCAGTGCAGCTCAGGGAGAAGCTCCTTCAACTTGGGAAAAAGAAAGAGAAAAGTACAGAGAACTTTGTCATATAGCTCGGCTGCTACCTCAGCCACCATTAAATCAAAATCAAGGGCCACACACATGCCTGAAGTGTCTGATTGCAGACATTAGCTCCTAGATGACATTATGGGACATAAACCTGGACCACAAGGGAACATGCTTCCCTGAAGGGAAAGACCCACCCTTGGCAATATTCACCACTTGCTAACTAAAGACCACTTGGGCCTTGAATAAACACCAGCAGTTTCCAGGCTACATAGTCTTTTGTGACCAGAGAAGTGGTAGTTTGGGGAAGGGCTTGCATCATTGCTCCCCCAACTCCAGGCAGCCCAGCATGGAGAATGAGACTCCTATTTGGGGGAAAGTGAAGGAAGAGGGTAAGATGGTAATCCAGAAAATTCTCACCTGCCTTACCCAGGCCCACCAAGGTGGTACCACCAGTAGGTGGCAGGAGTCATGGTGTTATTGGTCTTGTTCCGCCCCCTAGTGCTGACGTGCCTACAAGTGACTTAGATCACAGCACTCAAATCCTTCTGACTACCAAAAAGTATGAGTACCAAGAAATGGGTACAAATGCCCAGACTGCAAAGATTAGAATAAATACCTAACTTTTCAAAACCCAGACACCAACAGACATTCACAAGCATCAAGAACATCCCAGAAAACATGATCTCACCAAATGAACTAAATAAGACATCACTGACCAATCCCAGAGTGATGGAGATGAATATCTTGGTATACCTCAAGGTCATGAAGATATTATCTTATGATTTTTTTCAGAAAGTATTATATTTTATTTTGTATATTTAACACTATGATTCATCTTAGATTTTTGTGTATGTGTTCAGTACATTGTTAGAAAAAGATCTTCTTTTTTACCCTACAAATGTTCAATTATTTGACTTTTTTTTCCTCCACTGAATTGTCATGAAAATTTTATCATTAAATCAACATACTGAGTAGAGAAGGGACTGACTTCTGGACTCTTGTTCTATTAGTCCACACCACTTGAATTAATGCTACACTGTTTGAATTAATACCACAAAACTTTAAATGAAATATCTTAACTTTAATTCTTGAAATATGATATTATGAGTTACTAACTCTGCTCTTCCCCTGAAAGATTGAGCTTTTGATTGGGTTGCATTGACTTCTTAGTTCAATCTAGTAATAAATGACATTATAGCAATTTTCAGTATATTTACTCAATTTATAAATACCCTATATGTCCATTCTTTACAGTCTTAAATTTCTCTCTGCACTTTTTCTTTTTTGGTTTTCAGTATGAAAAATCTCTATATCTTTTGTTAGATCTTACCTAAATGTTTGATGTTTTATGCTATTTTCATTACTTTTATTTCATTTACAAAGTGTTTATAATTGATATACAGAAATACAATTTTTAGCTACTTATAGACAACTTTTTCAGATTCATTTATTAATTCTAGTACTTTGCTTTCAGATTCCTTAGGGTACACAATTATGTCACTTGTGATTAATAACACTTTCAATTATCCTTTCCTCTTCCAATATTAATACTTCTAACTTATTTTTCATGTTTTCTGGAAATGTGCAGAAAAAGGTCAAATTGAAATGGTGTTTCCTTTTCAGACCCCAGGAAGAAAGTGCTCCATGCTTTACCATTAAGTATGATTCAGCTGAAAGATTTTTGTATATACTCTTTATCAGATTAAGAAAGTTTCCTTTTATTTTCTAGTTTGCTGAGCATTTTTGTCATAAATGATTACTTAAACATATCAAGTGTCTTTTCTACCTCCATTGAGATAATTAGATTTTCTCCTTTATTTTGGTAATGTGGTGAATTGATTGATTTTCTAAAGCACACTCACTCCTAGAGAAAACCCACATTGATCACCAAATTCTGTTTCTGTTAGTTCTTACTGTCTTACAGCCACTGTCTCTGGCCTACAGAGGATGGACACCATGTACGTTTTCAAGGATCATAAAGTCTTTCCTGATGTGTTGACTGAAGGGTGCTTTGCTCAGGCTCTCCTAGCCTGGGGGCTATGGTTGAGTGGAGAAAATGCACATAAGTTCTTATAATATTTTCATTTCTCTTTGGTCTCTGTCGTTCACAGAATGCAAGAGGAATTTTAATACTTTGGACTCATTTTCAGCAGCCACCATTGACTCTAGGTCTCAATCAGTAGGTCTAACGGACTATTATTGTTTCTCCCGAGCACTTGAGCTTACATAATAAATCCCAGATTCTGGGCTAGTACATCCATGTGAATAAATTTGCACTCATGGCCTTATATTTTATCCCACCTCATCTTACCAACCTTTTATAATCTTCTCTACTTTAATCTTGTGACTCTCGGGAAAGTGGCTACAAGCTGTAGCCCTGCATTGCTCTGGCTATAGGGGAATAGGTCATGGACATTTACAATGTGCCTTTCATGGGGAACTTCTTTATCTGGGTAAAAGGACCAATGCCTACTTATCTCACCTGTAACCAGGAATGTCTCTCACAGGAAACTTATTTATATTGGCAGAGGCCCTTCTGCCTCTGCCTTGTGTTACACTTATTCCTGTCAAGAAAACCACTCTCACACATTCCTTTTGGAAAGACGTCTGGAGAACATTTAGAGAACTAAAAATTGACCTGCTTGTTTTACTTTCATTAGCACTTACAAAGTAAGCAGACTCAGAACTGGAAAACTGTGATTTCTGAGGGCTTGGACCCCTAAAATATGGGCACGGCCTGTGAATATGTTGAGATATCACTCCTATACTTATGTTACTTTGTATGGAAAAGGTTAAAGGTTCATGCTTTATCACTTATTATCTAGCTGAACTTAGTTGTAAGTTATCAAAAAATACAGTAATGTCTCAGCATATAAAATCAACGTCCACAGGTCTGCAGCCTTTGTATGGGCTAATAACAGTCAAGATGAGAGGCTAATTAATTAAGGCCACAGCTCCCTTCACCATAGCTTCAAAGAAAATGAAATACCTAGGCATGTACCTAACAAAAGAGGTGAAGGGCCTCTATAAAGGAGGTTATGAAACCCTAAGAAAAGAAATAGCAGGGGATAGTAACAAACGGAAGAACATACCATGCTCAAGAATCAACACTGATAAAATGGCTACACTTCCCAAAGCAATCGACAAATTCAATGCCATCTCTAATAAAATACCAACATCATACTTTCAAGACTTGGAAAAAGTAATTCTTCGTTTTGTATGGAACCAGGAAAAAACCTGTATAGCTAAGGCACTTCTTAGTAGTTAAAACAAAGCTGGGGGCATCAGCATTCCGGACTTTTGGCTGTACTACAAGGCCATAGAGGTCACAACAGCATGGTACCAGCAAAAAACCAGATATATCGACATTTGGAATCAAATAGAAAACCAGGAAGTGAAACTAACACCTTACAGCCACCTAATCTTCCCTGAACCTAACAAGAACATATGCTGGGGAAAGAATCCTTATTCAATAAAAGGTGCTGGGAGAACTGAATATCCACATGGAAAAGACTGAAACTGGACCCACAAGTTGCTCCACTACCAAGAATTGATTGAAGATGGATAAAACACCCAAATTTAAGGCATGAAACTATAAAAATTCTCAAAGCAAGTTTAGGGAGAACACTTGAAGATATCAGCCTGGGGAAAGACTTTTGAAGAAGTGGTCCGAGGTAAATGCAACAACAACAAAAAATAAACAAATGGGACGTAATTAAACTGAAAAGCTTCTATACAGCTATGGAGACAACAAACAAAGCAAACAGACAATGTACACAATGGGAAAGGATATTTGCATATTTGGAATCAAACCAATGCTTGATAACTAGGATCTATAGAGAACTGAAATTAATTCACACTAAAAGCCAACAAAACCATATATCAATGGGCAAGAGAAATGAATAGAACCTTCTCTAAAGAAGACAGACTAATGGCTAACAAACATATGACAAAATGCTCATTGTCCCTAATGATTAGAGAAATGCAAATCAAAACCACTCCGAGGTGTCACCCAACCTCAGCAAGAATGGCCCACATCACAAAATCTCAAAACGGCAGATGCTGGCTTGGATGTGGAGAGAAAGGAACACTTTTTCCCTGCTGGTGGGAATGCAAACTAATCCAACCTTTTTGTAAGGAAGTATGGAGCACTCTCAAAGAACTCAAGCTAGACCTCCCATTTGATCCTGCAATGCTGTTATTGGGCACCTACCCAGAAGAAAAAAATCCTTTTACCCTAAGGACACTTGAAGTAGTCTCTATATTGCAGCTCAATTGGCAATCTCCAAAATGTGGAAACAGCCTAAATGCCCAACACCCAGGAATGGATTAAGAAGCTGTGGTATATGTATACCATGGAATACTATTCAGCCATTAAAAATGATAGAGACTTTACATCCTTTGTATTAACCTGGATGGAAGTGGAACACATTATTCTTTTTTTTTTTTTTGAGACGGAGCCTCAAGCTATCCCCCTGGGTAGAGTGCCATGGCATCACAGCTCATAGCAACCTCCAACTCCCGGGCTCAAGTGAGTCTCCTGCCTCCGCCTCCCAAGTAGCTGGGACCACAGGCGCCCGCCACAACGCCTGGCCATATTTTGGTTGCAGCCATCATTGTTGTTTGGCTGGCCCGGGCTGGGGATTCGAACCCGCCACCTTAGGTGTATGTGGCTGGCACCTTAGCCGATTGAGCCACAGGTGCCGATCCGGAACACATTATTCTTAGGAAAGCATGAGAGGAACGGAGAAGCAAGAATGCTATGTACTGAATTCTGATATGAGTCCAATTGATGAGCTGGTACATGGTAGGGGGTTGGAGAAGGGAAGAGCAGAGAGAGGAAAGAAGGATGGGAGGCAGGGGAAGGGGAGAGCAGAAAGAGGGAAAGAGGGAAGGGGCGGGGGAAAGGAAGAGCAGAGAGAGGAAATGAGGGAGGGGGCGGGGGAAGAGAAGAGCAGAGAGAGGAAAGGAGGGAGTGTGGTGGTGGAAGGGAAGAGCAGAGAGCAGGAAGGAGGGATGGGGAGTGGTTGATGGTGTTGACACAGGTTTGGGGGCAGGGCACAGTTATATCATGAACTATATCTAACAAATGCAATCAATATAATTTGGTTCTTTGTACCCTCAATGAATGCCAAACAATTAAAAAAAAGAGAAAAGGGCTGGGCACCCATAGCACAGTGGTTACTATACCAGCTACATACACTGAGGTTGGCGGGCTTGAACCCGGCCCGGGGCAGCTACACAGCAATGATGACAACCTCAACAACTGGAAAAAACATAGCTGGCCATTTTTGGCGGCGTTTGTAGTCCCATCTCCTTGGGAGGCTGAGGCAAGAGAATCGCTTAAGCCCAAGAGTTGGAGGTTGCTGTGAGCTGTGACGTCACAGCACTCTACCTAGAACAACAAAGTGAAACTCGGTCTCACACACACACAAAAAATCATGTAGCAAAAATAAATAAATAACATAAGATAATGCTCTAACAAGAATTAGACCAAGGAGGACACAGGGGCTCACACCTGTATTCCTAGTACTCAGGCGGGCCCAGGCAGTGGGATTGCCTGAGCTCATAGGTTTGAGACCAGCCTAAGCAAGAGTGGTCCCCCATCTCTAAAAATAGCTGAGCATTGTGGCAGGTACCTGCAGTCCCAGTTACTGGGGAAGCTGAGGTGAAAAGATCTCTTGAGCCCAAGAGTTTGAGGTTGCTGTGACATATGACGGCACAAACTCTCCTGAGGGTGACATAGTGACACAGAGTATTTAGCATATTGCAAGTACAAGTTGGATCTATCAGGTATAGAGCATAAATGTCTTAATCCTGTAATAGGGTAAAAGTGGGGAAGGCTATGTTGTTTAATAGGATGTAAGCATTTCAATTTGTACAAATAATCATCACATTGAATCCTATAATGGCATAAATGCACTTATGATCTATGTACAAAAGACTTAATAAAAAAACAAAAAAATAAAATTATATATGCATAATATTTGACAATTTAAAAAATCACTTTGAACCAATAACTCAAAACCTAAACACAGAAAAAGACAAGGAAAAAAATGAAGAAATAAAAAGAGTTGATTGAACTCAGGAAAGAAGTGAAAGGAAAAGTCAATGTGATTTAAGAAATGAAAACTGGCTTGACATCTGTGGCTCAAGTGGCTAAGTCGCCAGCCACATATACCTAAGGTGGCGGGTTCAAATCCAGCCTGGGCCCACCAAAACAACAATGACGGCTACAACCAAAAAATAGCCAGGCATTGTGGCCGGCACCTGTGGTCCCAGCTATTGGGAGGCTGAGGCAGGAGACTGGCTTGAGCCCAGGAGTTGGAGGTTGCTGTGAGCTGTGATACCACAGCTCTCTATGTACATAGGGTGACAACTTGAGGGTCTGCCTCAAAAAAAAAAAAAAGAAATGGAAACGAACCCAACTATAAAGGAGAACTTCAGACCAATTTGACTAAGGAAAATACATGCAAAAATTCTCAACAAAATCCTAGCCAAGAGATAGCAGCTTATCTGCAAAAAAGTCATACATCATGATAAAGTAGATGTCATCTCAGGGATGCAAGGCTGGTTTAATATACACAAGTCCATAAACATTATTCACCATATCAACAGAACCAAAAACAAAGACCATACGATCCTCTCACTAGATACAGAAAAAGTGTTCGATCAAATCCAGTGTCCTTTTCTGATGAGAACTCTGAAGAGTACAGGCATAGGTGGTACACGTGCATTTCTTAAAGTGATCAAAGCTGTCTTTGACAAAACCACAGCTAATATTTTATTGAATGGAGTCAAACTGAAAGGTTTTTCACTTAGAACTGGAACCAGACATGTTTGTCCACTATTGCCTCTACTATTCAACATAGTGATGGAAGGTTTAGCCAATACAATTAGGCAAGAGAAGGACATAAACAGTATCCAAAGGGGAGCAGATGAAGTCAAACTCTCTCTCTTTGGTGATGATATGACCATATTAACCACAAGCCACCTGGAAGTCGTGAAAAAATACAGTAATATCTCAGCATATAAAATCAATATCCACAGGTGTATAGCCTTTGTATACGCCAATAATAGCCAAGATGAGAGGCTATTTAATTAAGGACACAACTCCTGGCTCAGCGCCTGTGGCTCAATCGGCTAAGGCGCCAGCCACGTACACCTAAGTTGGCGGGTTCGAATCCCCAGCCCGGGCCTGCCAAGCAACAATGATGGCTGCAACCAAAAAATGGCCAGGCGTTGTGTCAGGCGCCTGTGGTCCCAGCAACTTGGGAGGCTGAGGCAGGAGACTCGCTTGAGCCCAGGAGTTGGAGGTTGCTATGAGCTGTGATGCCATGGCACTCTACCCAGAGGGATAGCTTGAGACTCCATCTCAAAAAAAGAAAAAAAAAAAGGACACAACTCCCTTCACCATAGCTTTAAAGAAAATGAAATACCTAGGAATGTACCTAACAAAAGAAGTGAAGGACCTCTATAAAGGAAGTTATGAAACCCTTAGAAAAGAAATAGTAGGGGATATTAACAAACGGAAGAATATACCAAGTTCATGGCTGGGAAGAATCAACATTGGTAAAATGACTATACTTCCTAAAGCTATCTATAGATTCAATACCTTCCCTATTAAAATACCAACATCGTACTTTCAAGACGTGGAAAAAGTAATTCTTCATTTTGTATGGAACCAGAAAAAAAAAGGTATAGCTAAGGTAGTTCATAGTACTCAAAAACAAAGCTAGGGGCATCAGCATTACAGACTTTTTTTTTTTTGAAACAGGAGCCTCAAGCTGTCCCCCTTGGTAGAGTGCCATGGCGTCACAGCTCACACCAACCTCCAACTCCTGAGCTCAAACGAGTCTCCTGCCTCAGCCTCCCAAGTACCTGGGACTACAGGCACCCGCCACAATGCCTGGTTATATTTTGTTTGCAGCCAACATTGTTGTTTGGTGGGCCTGGGCTGGATTCAAACCCGCCAACTTGGGTGTGTGTGGCTAGCGCCTTAGCCACTTGAGCCACAGGTGCCGAGCCAGCATTACAGACTTTTGCCTGTACTACAAGGGTATAGTGGTCAAAATAGCATGGTACTGGCACAAAAACAGAGACATCAACATTGGAATTGAATAGAAAACCAAGAAATGAAACTAACATCTTACAGCCACCTAATCTTCACTGAACGTAACAAGAACATACACTTGGGAAAAGAATCCCTAATCAATAAATGGTGCTGGGAGAACTGGATATCCACATGGAAAAGACTGAAACTGGACCTGCACCTTGCTCCACTCACAACTAGGATCCATAGAGAACACAAATTAATGCAAACAAAAAAAGTCAACAATCCCATATATCAGTGGGCAAGAGAGATGAATAGAACCTTCTCTAAAGAAGACACAGGGATGACTGACAAACATATGACAAAATGCTCATCGTCCCCAATGATTAGAGAAATGCAAATCAAAACCACCCCAAGGTATTACCTAACTCCAGCGAGAATGGCCCACATCACAAAATGTGAAAATGGCAGATGCTGGCATGGATCTGGAGAGAAGGGAACACTTTTTCCCTACTGTTGGGACTGCAAACTAATACAACCTTTTTGTAAGGAAGTATGGAGAACCCTCAATGAACTCAAGCTAGACTTCCCATTTGATCCTGCAATCCCATTACTGGGCATCTGCCCAGAAGGGAAAAAATCCTTTTTCCATAAGGACACTTGCACGTGACAATCTCCAAAATGTGGAAACAGCCTAAATGTCCACCAACCCAGGAATGGATTAACAAGCTTTGCTAAATGTATAACATGGAATACTATTCAGCCATTAAAAATGATGGAGAATTTACATCCTTTGTATTAACCTGGATGGAAGTGGAACACATTATTCTTAGTAAAGCATCACAGGAATGGAGAAGCATGAATCCTATGTACTCAATTCTGATATGAGGACAGTTGATGACCTAGTACATGGTTGGAGGTGGGGGAAGGGGAAAGCAGAGAGAGGGAAAGAAGGACAAGGTGTGGGAAAGTGAGAGCAGAGAGAGGGAAAGGAGTGGGGTGGGAGAAGAGCAGAGCAGAGAGAGGAAAGCAGGGAGGGTGGTGGCTGAAGGGATGAGCAGAGTGAGGGAAGGAGGGGGTGGGGGGTGATGGTGTTGACACAAAGTTTGGGGACAGGACACAAATATAAGAGGAACTATACCTAAAAAATTCAATCAATATAATCTGGTTCTTTGTACCCTCAATGAATGCCAAATAATTAAAAAAAAGAAAAAAATGGCTGGGCAACAATATAGCACAGTGGGTACTGTGCCAGTCACATACAGCGAGGCTGGCAGGTTCTAACTCCACCCGGGGCAACTACACAGTAATGATGCCAACCTCAACAACAAGAAACACAATGGCCAGGCGTTTTGGCCTGCACTTGTAGACCCAGTTACTCGGGAGACTGAAGCAAGAGAATTGCTTAAGCTCAAGATTTGGAGGGTACTGTGAGCTGTGACACCACAGCAGTCTACCTAGTGTGACAAAGTGAGACTCTGCCTCACAAAGAAAAAAGAAGGAAAAGAAAAACAATAATTGGTGGGACCACACCTATGGTGCATCTTACAAGAGTACATGTGAAACTTACTAAATGTAGAATATAAAAGTCTTAACACAATAACTAAGAAAATGCCATGAAGGCTATGCTAACCAGTTTTATGAGAATATTTCAAGTTGTATATAAAACCAGCACATTGTACCGCATGACTACATTAATATACACAGGGATGATTTAATAAAAAAGGACATGATAATCTCAATAAATGCAGTAAAATCAATAATAAAAAAAGGAAAATTTGTGGGCGGCTACTGTGGCTCAAAAGGGTAGGGTGCCAGCCCCATATGCCACAAGTGGCAGGTTCAAACCCAGCCCCCCCAAAAAAATCTGATAAATTGGATTTCACTGACATTTAAAACTTCTGTTAGGCAAAAGACACAAAAAAACAAGCTACTAACTAGAAGCAAATATTTGGAAATCACATACCCAATAATGGACTTAGATCCAAAATATATGAATAATTTTGAAAACTCAACAACAAGAAAACAACCCAATTTCAAAATGAGCAAAAGATTTGAACAGACACTTCACAAAGAAGGTACATAGTTGTTAAAAAAAAAAGAACAATAAAACATGTTCAACATCACTGGCAACTAGAGGAAATAAATTTAAAAACCACATGAGATACCACCACACACCTATTAGACTAGGGGGTGCTGTAAAAACTGTCAATAGCAAGCATTGGCAAGCACATCAAGCAGCAGCAATTCCATATATTCATGGTGGGAATGCAAAATGATACCACCACTCTAGGAAAAAGTTTAACAATTTCTTATAGATTTAAACATATATAACCCAAATGACCCAAAACTCCTATGTATTTACTCTAGATAAAGGAAAACTTAAGCTTATATAAAAATTTATACAAAATGTTTATAATGTACTGCAATTGAACTTTACACTTCAAAATGGATAAATTATATTTTGCTTTAATAAAACACATCTGTACTTCCTAAAAAAAAGGAAATAAAATAAACGTAGCAAAATATATAAATAACATAGGATAATGCTCTAACAAGAATTAGACCAAGTAGGGAACAGTGGCTCATTCCTGCAATCCTGGCATGCAGGGAGGCCAAGGCAGGTGGGTTGACTGAGCTCAGAGGTTTGACATCAGTCTGCGCAAGAGTGGGATCCCATCTCTAAAAATAGCTGGGCGTTGTGGCAGGCACCTGTAGTCCCAGGTATTTGGGAGACTGAGGTGGAGGGATCTCTTGAGCCCAAGACTTTGAGGTTGCTGTGAGCTATGACGTCACAACAGTCTACTTAGGACCAAAAAGTGACATAGACTCTGTCTCAAAAAAAACCCCAAAACAATACAATAGAGACAAATAATATTTGACAATTAAGAAGAATCATCCCAAAGCAACAATTCAAACACTAAACACAGAAAATGTAAAAAAAAAAGAAGATATGAAAAGAGTTGCCTGAACTCAGGAAACAAGTGAAAGGAAAAGCCAATGTTATTTTAGAAACGAAAAACAACCCAACCATATAGGAGATCTTCAGATCAATTTTGCTAATGAATATAGATGCAATAATTCTCAACAAAATCCTAGCCAGTAGATTGCGGCTTATCATCCAAAAAGTCATACATCATGATGAAGTAGGCATCATCACAGGAATGCAAGGCTGGTTTAATATACACAAGTCCATAAACATTATTCATCATATCAACAGAACCAAAAACAGAGACCATATGATCCTCTAAATAGATGCATAAAAAGCATTCCATCAAATCCAGTATCCTTTACTAATGAGAACACTGAAGTGTACGGGCATAGGTGGCACATTTCTTAAACTGATGGAAGCTATCTATGACAAACCCACAGCTAATATTTTACAAAATAAAGTCAAACTTAAAGCTTTTCCACATAGACCTGAAACCAGACATGCTTGTCCACTGTAGTCTCTGCTATTCAATATAGGGTTGGAAGATTTAGCCAATACAATTAGGCAAGAGAAGGAAATAAAGGGCATCCCAATTGGAGCAGGGGAGGTCAAACTCTACCTCTTTGCTGGCAATATGTGGATATCAACTGCAAGCTTCCTGGAAGTCATCAAAAAATACAGTAATGTCTCAGCATATAAAATCAATGTCCACAGGTCAGTAGCCTTTGTATAGACCAATAACAGCCAAGATGAAAGGCTACACAACTCCCTTCACCATAGCTTCAAAGAAAATGAAATACCTAGGAATATACCTAATGAAAGAGGTGAAGGAACTCTATAAAGGAAATTATAAAACCCTAAGAAAAGAAATAGCAGGGGATATAAACAAATGGAAGAACATACCAAGTTCATGGCTGGGAAGAACCAACATTGATAAAATGGCTATAGTTCCCAAAGCAATCTACAGATTCAATGCCATCCCTACTAAAATACCAACATTGTGCTTTCAAGACTTGGAAAAAGTAATCCCTCATTTTGTATGGAAACAGAGAAAACCCTGTATAGCTAGGGCACTTCTTAGGAGTAAAAACAAAGCTGGGGGGCATCAGCATTCCAGACTTTCGGCTGTACTACAAGGCTATAGTGGTCAGAACAGCATGGTACTGGCACAAAAACAGAGACACCAACATTTGGAATCAAATAGAAAATCAGGAAATGAAGCTGACGTCTTACAACCGCCTAAACTTCCCGGAAGCTGCAAGAACATACAGTTGGGAACAGAATCCCTATTCAATAAATGGTGCTGAGAGAACTAGATATCCACGTGTAAAAGACTGAAACCGGACCAACACCTTGGACCTCACAAAAATTGCTTCAAGATGGGCAAAACATCTAAATTTAATGCATGAAATGATAAAAATCCTCAAGGAAAGTGAAGAAAAAACACTTGAAGATGCAGGCCTGGGGAAAGTCTTTTGAAGAAGTCATCCATGGTAATAACAACAACAACAAGAAAAAGAAATGGAAATGGATTAAACTGAAAAGCTTCTATACAGCTAAGGAGACGACAACCAAAGCAAATAGACAACTTACACAATGGGAAAGGATATTTGCATATTTTGAATCAGACCAAAGCTGGAATACTAGGACCTATAGAGAATTCAAATTAATCCACACACAGAAAGCCAACAATGCCATATATCAGTGGGTAAGAGAGATGAACAGAACCTTCTCTAAAGAAGACAGAGGGGTACAAGTAAATCTCTCTAAGAGTAAAATGAGAACTTTTTTTTTTTTTGAGACAGAGCCTCAAGCTATCCCCCTGGGTAGAGTGCCATGGCATCACAGCTCACAGCAACCTCCAACTCCTGGGCTCAAGCAAGTCTCCTGCCTCTGCTTCCCAAGTAGCTGGGACCACAGGCACCGGCCACGACGACCAGCCATTTTTTGGTTGCAGCCATCATTGTTGTTTGGCGGGCCCGGGCTGGGGATTCGAACCCGCCACCTTAGGTGTACGTGGCTGGTACCTTAGCCGATTGAGCCACAGGCGCCAAGCCAATGAGAACGTTTTAAAACAATAACTGAGAAAATGACATGAAGGCTGTGTTGATCAGTTTGATGGAAGTATTTCAGATTGCATGTGAAAACCCCACACTGTACCCCAGAAGTGCATTAATGTACATAGTTACCATTCAATTAAAATAAATAAATAAATAAATAAAAATAGTAAGTAGTGAAATGGGCAAATACTGTCAGCCCATGTGACTCTAAGTGCTAAAAATAATGGTTGAATTATAGCTGAGGCTTGCAACCAAGATTTAACTTTTGCAATCACCCTCCTCTGTGTCTTCTGCCCTCTTTAGAAGAGCTAAGAGTCACTGCCTGCTGGATCTTGCTTGGCTCAAATGGAAGTCAGGAGACTTAATCAGAACAGGAATTTGAGCAGACATGAGAAAGACTCTGGCCATTCATGCTATCTGGTCTTCCTGAGGTATCTTTATCCACATACTCACTCATCTTTAAGGTTTTAATCTTACTTTCCTTGGTAAAGTCACGAAAGGCCAAGTGAAGGATAGGAATCCAAGACCAGACAGCAAATCAATATAGCATAAACACAGCACAAATGGAACAAATCCATGGGGACAAGTGAGAAGGAGCGATGTTTCCAGGGCCCAATCCTGTAGCAAGGAGCTGGCAGCAAAGCAAAGCAGGGAGTTAGGGCTCCCGGGAGGTAGCGGTGCTGGTGGACCCATACACCTGAGTCTCCTCTCTCTCTCCTTTGATATTTACCTCTCTCACTTTTCATTATTTTCCTGATCCCTTTGAGACTGTCCCCCTGAACCAGGTCAGCTCTCCTTGCAGTACTGCACTGAGGACGACGTGCTGTCATTTCTGTTTGGGAATTTAGGAATCATTTCCCACCTTTCTTGGATGTCTTCTTTTGGTTCCTCCTGTGGTCTGGCAGAGAAAAATCCTAGGTCACATGATATTGACTCTTTTTTCCACATTCTCTTTAATAGAAAAAAGTAATAAGATTTTATTTTTCATTTTGAATAAGTCTCCCCACATCACGTTTTTTATTTAAGTTGTTAATAAAACTTCTCAGCCTAGCAAATACAACTATTTTCATCATAATTTTTATGTCCTGGCATGGAAAATATCATTGTTATTGAAAATAACTTAGAAATACAAAAGAATTTCTACTGAACTTGTCTCTTTCTAATTGAGAACAACGGCGACTAATGTGACCAACATAAAATACCCTCACGTGACAAGCGTTTCTCTATGTCCACATTGTAGTAACAACACCTGAACAAAACTCATGGTCTCCAACCCCAAGAATTTATATTTCTCAAATGTATTATGAGGTCATTAAAAATTAAAGAATCATTCAGTAAAATTACAATAAATCTATGTTCATATGTATGCTTTTATAGAGATACATCTGGGGAGATGGTCTTCTACATATATACAATATTTATCTCTAGGTAGTGGTATTTTATACAATTTTTTCAAAACTTTCTTCTTTCTATTTTTCATATGTTAATATTTTATAGGATGCATCATTTTATAATCAATAAAAATAAAGTCATTTTCTTTTCAGATTGAAAAGCAAACCTTGAAACATTTCAAACATTCATTATCTCTCAGAGTTAAAAGTTATATTATAGGCTCAATGCCCATAGCTCAGAGGCTAGAATGCTGGCCACATATACCAGAGCTGGTGGGTTCGAATCCAGCCTTGGCCTGCCAAACAACAATAACAACTACAACCATAATATAGCTGGGTGTTATGGTAGGTGCCTGTAGTCCCACATACTTGGGAGGCTGAGGCAAGAGAATTGCTTAAACCCAAGAGTTCGAGGTTGCTGTGAGCTATGATGCCACAGCACTCTGCCCAGGGTGACAGCTTGAGACTGTCTCAAAAAAAAAAAAAAGTAATATTACAGAGAGTACATTTTTTTAAAGCAAATCAATTTTTAAATGAAATAACATTAAAATTAGTTTTTATTAGTCTATAATATTTAGCTTTTAAAAATACTAAATGCTTGTAAATTCCTGACTTTATATCTGGCTTCCTGTACGCAAGCTGAGTTGCTATGGTGACATCACTTTGTACTTGCATTTGAAACTTCTATATATTATGGGTTTATAACATCCTATTATTCCATTCCTATTGAACTTTTTAAAATGTGGTTTTGGTTTATCTGCTATGAGCCCCAAAGGACTCTCGTATCACTTTCTCCACAGATAAATTACCAAAAGCAGTGAAAATAAATCCCCACTGCACTTAGGCACAGAATCCAGACAAATCTCAGCCCCCGTCTTCTCCCACTACCATCTGGACCTCCCTGCAGCTATGCGAGAAATCAGAGGGACACCTCCCCCAGTCCATTTACTGCTTGCTACAGGGACCAGAAAAAGAGATCCTAAAGGCATCTTTCTCCTCTTTGTCCAGTGTCTTGCTGACCTGACAGGAACTTTAAGAGCTCCTCTAAGTCCCTTTCAAATCTAAAATCTATGAATCTATAATGAATTCATATGAAAAAATAGGCTTTCAAACTGAATGTTTTACTCCTTCTTCCTAGGATTAGGAATTCAATTCAGATCAACTTTTTGATGGCACTTGTCTGAATTAATTGCCATGCTCATTTCTGCCCCTACCCTTACTCCATTTTAAATATTTTAAAAGATCTGATAATATTCTCATAAAACATCTTCCAACCAATTTAGTGGTAATCAGGTGCTTGATAAACATAAGTGCCTTCTCTGGGATTTGATCCATCAGCTATTCTTTCTGCATCTCTGTCTCTGCCATTCTCTCTCTTTCTTCTCTTGGTTATTCCTTTCCCACTGACCATTAATCTTAGTTTATAAACAAGTCCAGCTCTTGCCACGCTAAAACAAAACACCTGCGCCATCTCCCACATCCCACTTCAGCTACACTCCCATCTTTCCCCACCGTCCACTGCCCTCACCTTCTATTCCCACTGCCTCACCGCAGCTTGGTTCCTTTTACTATCACTCTGCTGAAGCTGCTGTTGTATGACCAACAATGACTAAACTAATGCTCCTCTTACTGTGCCATTTTATTTTGTTCATCTTTTCTTTCTTTCCTAAAATTTACTTCCATCAAGATCATGGGCACGTAATTCTCCTGGCTTTTCTCCTGTCAGTTTCTTATCTTTCTCCTACCCCTAAATACCGGTGTTTTCTAGAGCCCCATCGTACATTTCCCTCTTCTTCCAGACACCTCAACCCAAGTGACATTGCCAGACACTCTTGTATACCTCTCTTTCCTGAGAGTCACATCTATATTTTTAATTTCCCAGTGCGTATGTATTCTTTCCTCAAACATCCACTGAGTCTACATATTTGCATCAAATAAGAAACAAAAATAATTAGCCTAACTATTGTCTAGGCTTTTCACTCATTTTCTCCTTTTTTCAGGTCAAAAATACAAATCTTAACTCAATCCTCTTCTTTAAAAAATTTAGAGTTTCCCTAGTGCCCACATAATAAAATCCAAAATGCCAAATCCTGGCTTGCAGAGTCCATTCCCTCAAGCCTACCTTTCCAATTTCATTTTCTTTCTTTTGCCATTTTATGCCCAAGCCTGCCAAGCACCTACATACAGGATGAACTCTCCAAACACGTCATCCTCATGCATGTTGGTGGGTTGCCCCACATGGTTTTCTGGGGCTGGAATGCTCGCTCCCCCTCTTTCCTCTCCTTCACTATCTCAAATGTTTCTTCCCACCTCATGCCCCTATTTGTTGATATCTAACATAGCATTTTTATTGTAGAGTAAACCTTGAGGGAATAGCGTCCCCCCACTGCCTGTGTCTGGCACAATTCCTGATACATAGACTTTTCAAATGTACAAATGAATTAACAAGTGAATTAACTACAACTATGCAATGGATAAAATTTAGATGGACAGAAAAATGATAAAGTTTGAAATGCAATGAATAAGGAGGGCTTTCCTTATTTAGGTATATCAAATTTCCATGATTCACTCATAACAATTATGACTAATATGTGCCATAATCTGACCCCCCATTCTTGCTCTAATCCAAAAGTTTTCACCTGGGGAGTATGCCTTTGGAAACTACCTCCCCCTACGCAGCCTAGCTTTGCTCTATTTCTCTCTCCAGGAGCATTTTCTTCTTCTTAATATTCTTCTCACCATCAAGCCCAATCTCTGCTCCATTACTGTACTCAGCTGAGCACAGAACTAGTTCAGATTTTTAAATTAAAACACATTTCCTTCATATTTGTCACAGCCTAATTGTAGCGATTGGGTAACTAATTGTAACCAGCATTTATTCACCCCCCTCTACCTCACCTCAGTGATTATAAAATGATACATATAAAACTTATTGGAATAAGACAAGAACAGAAAGGTATTTATAACAAAAGTAGTCAATCTCTGCATTGATGCATTCTCTAACAAGAAGATTTGGAATACACTTTTCAGATCTTTGCTCTTTTGTGTAGTTAATGCTGGCATCCTATGTCTAGGAATAGAGGAAAGCATCTATTTGACATCCAATTATTTTCAGCTGTAATACGCAGCCCCTGGAATTTAGAAGAAAACTAAGCCTTATAAGCTGTTGAAAGTCAGGAAGTTTTAAATGTTTAGAGGGCTAGGCTAGTAGTGAAATAGCGGCTCTTTTGCTACCTTTTAATTAAGTGCCAAAGTCATATAATTTTAATGGAATTTGGCTATTGGTGAACTGTGTTTCAAGGGTAACTATTCACCGTTATATAGGGAGACTGACTACCCAAATGATCCTAACTGACTAAGTAGTCACTAAATATCAATAAACACATCTTAGAATATTAATTATAAACTGAATGTTATCTGAGGAAATGAACAAGTAATTCAAACTTCTCTAAATGAATATCAGTTTTCTATTTCATAGGAAACAACTGTTTTCTGCCTTCAAGGACGTTTATTTATTTTTTCTTTTTTTAATTTCAGAATATTACAGGATTATAAGTACAAATGATTTGGTTACATGGATTGCTTTGGTACTGCTTGAGTCAAAGCTATAACCATGCTCATCACCCAGATAGCGTACATTTTACCTGTTAGATGTGATTTCACCCATCCCTTTTCCCCCTTTCCACCTGGTTGATTTCCATTGATTTTTACTTCCATCTGTGCACATGAGTGCTGGTTGGTTAGTTCCAATTTAATAGTGAGTACACGTGGTACCTGTTTTTCCATTCTTGTGATACTTCACTTAGGAGAATGGTCTCCACTTTCACCCAGATTGTTGTAAAAGGTATTCATTCGTGTTTTTATGGCTGAATAGTATTCCATAGTATACACATACCATATTTTATTATTCCACTCATGAACTGATGGGCACTTGGGTTGTTTCCATATCTTTGTGATTGGAAAATTGTGCTGCAATAGACATTCTAATCCAAGTGTCTTTTTGATAAAATGGCTTTTTTTCCTTTGGGTAATTACCCAGTAGCAGGATTGCTGGATCAAATGATAGGTCTACTTTTAGCCACATGCAGGTTAAAACAGGATTCACATATCTCACTACTCATTAAAATCAATTTAAGTTGGATAGCAGACTTAAACATAAGACAATTTTAGAGGAAATTGTTGAAAAACCTCTTCCAGATATTAGCCTATGCAAATAATTTATGAAGACAACTCCAAGGGCAATCACAGCAACAATGAAAATAAATAAATGGGATTTAATTAATTTAAAAATCTGCTAGAGAAATAATCAACAAAACAAATAGACAACCTACCTAATGGGAGAAAATGTTTTCATGCTATACATCTGGTAAACGACTAATACCCAAAATCTACAAAGAATTCAAGAAACTCAGCAAGAAAAAAAGTTGAACAAACCCATTAAAAAGTGGGCAAAAGACATGAATAGAAGCTTTTCAAAAGAAGATAGACTAATGACCAATAAAAGTATGAAAAATTGCTCAATTTCATTAATCATCAGAGAAAGGCAAATCAAAACCTCAGTGAGAAATCAGCCAACACCAGTGAGAATGGTTTCTCTCAAAAATCCTCAAACAAAAGATGCTATTGTGGATGCAGAGAAAGAAACACACACTGTTGGGGAGACTGCAAGCTTGTAACACCTCTCTGGAAAATAGTATGGAGATTCCTCAAAGAACTAAAAGGCAGTTTCGAAAGGACCACTTACCAAATATTGAAATCACTCTTATGAGTTTGTCTGTTTCCAACACAAGGGTCCGGAACAGATTTAGGTTTCATTTTGCTCAATGCAACTACATTCTTCAGGACAGATACATATGAGATGTTTCTGAGCTGCTGCCAAAAACAATCTTTGCTTTTTTCTATCCAAAAGAGGATACTCAAGACTGAAGCCTTGAATCAGCACTTAACATTTTTTGTTGTTGGTAGCACTGAGCGGGTGGCAGGGCCTAATGAGAGCTCTAGCAGCCTGGGAGAACACGGCATCTTGCTCAATGTCCTTGTCAGAAAACTGACCTAGAAAGATTGCCTCATGCTACTGTATATATATGTTGTGTGAAGCTTAGACTTTGCGAGACAGGAAAGGGTGAACTTGAACATTTTAAGTCTATGCCTAAGGAGTGCTAATACAGGAAATGCTGAATACTTAACACCATCACTCAGCTTTGCATATGGAGAAAGCAAGTTT
The DNA here is from genome assembly GCA_963574575.1 of Galagoides demidoff. Lineage (NCBI taxonomy): Eukaryota > Metazoa > Chordata > Mammalia > Primates > Galagidae > Galagoides > Galagoides demidoff. The sequence continues at coordinate 12,933 of CAUYQV010087516.1, read as the reverse complement.
AAAGGAACACAATTTCAGCCTTGAAGAGAATAAACAATATGCTCAGAGTTCATTTTGGGGGGCCTTATAGAAGGACAAAAATCTCATCTCTCAGCGTGATTCAATAGGTATTACTGGTTGCTTAAATGCATATGAAACTTGGATTTTTTTTGGCCCCAACAGGTGAACTCACCTTCCTGCCTTCCCTCTATTATCTACTGAGTCACTGCCCACTCATCCTAGAAAGATCAGACAGAATGGTCCTGCTTCCTGGAGAGTAAGAGAAGCCTCTCTACCCACACAGTTGAGAGGTTTGCTGGTGGACTGTTGCTTAGATATTACCCATCAGCTGTGCATCTCTGTTGAAAACAATGTGCCTGTAACCTGCGCATGACATAGAAAAAACTCAATATTCATTTCTCCGCTCGCACATTTATTCTCCATATCATTAACATGAGGTAAACAGGAAATATCAGGCACAAATGTGGTTGTTCAAAATGTTCGTTTTCTTCTATTAATACATTATTTTTCTATTTCAAATGTCAGCTGCTGTAAATATGAGATAGCTGCTGTGAACTTGTTTTTCTATCCCTACTGAGAAATCTCTGAGAAATAAATAATTTACACAGTTGCATTTCTAGGGGCAACTCAGTTCCTGTTGCTTTGGAAACTATTTCTTCTGTGTATATATGTGGATTCAACTGATATTGAACCATTGTTTTTTAAATATCAAAACTAATTTTCCACAGACATTTCCTTCTCCCTTAATTGATTGGATAAGGCTACTCAAATTGCAATAGAAAAGGATCTGATCAATAGTAACATCTTCCCTGTACTTTCTACTCTGGGAACTGGGAAAAGGATATAGGACTAGGACTTCGAGTTTAGTCAAGTAAGTTTGGGATTAAATTCTGAATTCCTTTATAGGATTATGAATCTGACTCCTTTCCCAATCAACAAAGTAGAGATTGCTTTATTAGTCTCTGAAAAAATCATTTAGGAAAATTCGATTAAATATTTACATATGTGGATGCAATTAACAGATAGTAGCACTCTGTTTAAAATATTTAACAAGGTAAGTTGCAGATATTACTCTTTTGCCCCATCGTAATTATGTAACTTAAAAAACTAATAGTATTTAACAGAAAAAAACACATATAAATAATTATCAAGACTATCCATTCAGGACATCTCCCCTTAGATATGTGCTCTTAATTGTAAGAAAAAATAGAATCTTAGTGTTGGAACAAATTTTAGATGTCCTCTAAGGATAGAAGTGTAAGGAGTGTATCTTGGTGAGGATAAATATGAATGATGATGTCATGGCACAAGAACTACAAACTGGGACTTTCCAGTCAGATAAAAGGTATGCAAGTTGCTCCCAAAGGCAAAGCACAAAGCTGTCCTAGAAATAAAAGGTGAGTATAATGGGAAAACCTAAATTTCCCAGGCATTTTCTAAAGTTATCTTCTGCTAAAAATCAGTGCATCTGGTCAATAGTTGTCTTGTCTTCCAGACAATTTCATTTCTCAGATTTTAGAAAAAAACAATAAAGGGAATTGCTAGTCTAAACTTGGTTGCAAAGACCACAGGAGGCCTATGAAAAGAAATTGACAGAAACCTTAGGACCATGATATTCTGGAGCTTATCATAGTCAAGGAAGTGTATACTAGGTGCAGGCAATATGGTCACTAGTCTTTGAAAAAGTAAACAGTCAAAAACTTCAGAGAAACTGGACTCCCCGTTGCCCCCCAGGATGGATAAGGAGAGTAGATAGAGTAGGAATACAAGTATCAAAGGATCCACTGAGACAGAAAGGAGAGAGAAATGCCTAAAGTGATCAGTGTGTCTACAGAGTTCTGTGCCAAATTCATTTTTTTGTTTTTAATGTTAAAGTTCAAGGAGGCTCAGAGCTGTGTCTACATTAATAGTATGAGTTTAGCAGAACACTTTGATAATAAATTGAGGATTAGGCTTGGTACCTGTAGCACAGTGGTTAACAATGCCAGCCACATGCACCAAGGCTGGTAGGTTTGAACCTAGCCCAGGTCAGCTAAACAACAATGACAACCAAAAATAGCTTGGCACTATGGCAGGTGCCTATAGTCCCAGCTACTTGGGAGGCTGAGGCAAGAGAATTGCTTAAGCCCAGGAGTTTGAGGTTGCTGTGAGCTGTGACTCCATGGCACTCTACCAGGGGCAACATAGTGAGACTCTGTCTCAAAAATTAAATAAATAAATACATAAATTCATTAATAATTAGGGAAAACACTAAGCAATTAAAGAGAAGTTTTAGGTGCAGATAAAAGCACATTGAAAAAAGGTAACACAGACTTCATGATCAGAAGATCAGACTAGGAATCCTGGTTTTGCTCATTACAGGCTGGGGATTTTGTTGCCTAATCAATTTGTTTCCACATCTGTGAAATAGCTCCCTCCCCATAAAATTTCTGGTGAGGATTAAATAAAATTGGCAACATAGGATCATGGATGATACATAATCAGTTTCCTTTTAAAAAATCAATATTATTATCAATAATAGAGATCCCATTCCTGGGGCTTATGACATGATGATGGAGTCAAATTGAATTCTAGTTTTAATTTTCTGTAATTTTTATTCATTGCACATCTGCATAGATGAGGGGCATTGTTTCTTTCAACATTCAAGACTATGATGAACATAGTGACTAGGATTGAGCCAGGAACAGAACTTTTGGCATCCCTTCAGGTTGCTATCAAATCAGTAATCCACATAATTTAGGTGTGATTTAACAGATTGAGAATTAATCTGACTATATTATCATTCAATTCATATTTCACCATCTTATCCATATGGATTTCTCAGAAGTCAAAGTAACTGTTAAATTTCAAATATTCTATATGTAATACTGAGAAAGTGTTAAACAACTGTTTGATGAATAGATAAATCAATGAATGAACTGGAGAGAACTTGGAAAAACAAAGAGAAGTGATTATTAATTTCCGTAATTAGTAATTAGTAATTCCCAATATGGAAATTCCCAATATGGAAATAAAATCTGTTTCTCTTTTATTCCTTTTATTGTTTTTATGATATTTTATATTACATTAAAACATGTAAATAACTAAAAAGAGAAATCAAGATATACTTGGCACATGTACCAAATTTTTTATTATAATGACTCTGTTAAAAGAAGAAGCAAATATGCTTTGTGGTACCTTGTATTTTATGGTTCTCATCATTTCCACTTTCTATTTGAAGTTTTCACAATCTGTTATCTGTTCAATTATCTGTCCTGGGTGGTGCCTGAAATTGATATCAAGCAGGCTGGTCCAGATTTTTAGTATCTTTTTTTCCTTTTTTGACTGTTGAGAAAATATTTGTCTATAAATTTAAGCTATCCTTTTGAAGGAATGACACAATTAATCAAGTCACACTCTAAGAATAAATATTTGGGGTTTTAAATATATTTTTATTACTGTTATTGTTGTTCTTGCAAGAGAGGCTAGATTGATTCTGAATTAGTTTGTGAATTATTCATTTGGCATCAAGTAGTAGTATTGTGTGGTAGTCAATTTAAGCTGAAAGTAAAGATGTAGAGACTAAATATGCTTCTTTATCTCTTAAGATGCAGGTTTTGCTTCTAAGGAGCTCTAACTCGCAGACAAAGCCAATGCATTATGCTATTCATTCATTCAATAAATATTTACTACATATATTTTATCTCCAAAGTGCAGTGGGGTAAATTAAAATTAAATGAAGTGTATTGACTTAATAAGTGTGTGATGTGATAAGAGAATAAGAGACGTGCAAGCTCCGACCTATATTAACAAGTCTAAGAGCAGAATTGGTGGCAGGTCAGCTCCCATTGCAGACAGAGGCACTTCATAGTTCCATGAAGAAACAATAAAATATGTAGAAGGAGCAGAAACTGGGGATGGAAAGGGGTGGAGTGCTTATTCCAAGCATAAAAAAACTTCATAAGCAATGTGAGAGTAGAGTGAAAGTGTTGGACACTTATGAGGAATCTGGAATATTTCCACTAAGGATGAGTCTTTCACAAAGGCCCTAACAAAAGAGAAACCTAAAAGCAAAGGTTTGGATCAGATTATGTAGAGAAGTAAATTCTAGGCTAAGACATTTGGATTTATTCTACAGGAAATAAGGAAATCATTATGGTATTTACAGAGAGAATGACATTATCATAATTATGCTTCAGGGAAATTATTTCAGCAATGGCATTTGTAATACGTTTAAGGGAGAGTTTGAGACAAGTAGTCATTAAAAGAGTCCAAGTGAGTAGTGATGAGCAATTAGTCTAGAGTGGTGGCATAATATGCTTTATTTTTATTAATTAATATAACTGTGTATTTAACATAGGTATTTCATATTATAAACAAATCTAATAAAAGAAAATATTTATCCATTATCTCCTTACTTAGAACCCAGGAAAGATGTCATATTAAATTTAATTAAAGTGAAGATAAAATTAAAAATAATTTTATCATTACTGACATTTATGATTTTGGGTTCATAGGTGTCAAATAAAATTATAAGAAGAGACCTCAAAATCACATAGCATTTCCTAAGCAAGTAGAAGAAAACAGGCCTCTGTCAAAATGTAAAATGGAAAGTTCTGTTCGATTGGGTTAGTCATCACCTCATCCTTCCTCCTTTTCTTTTTAAGCAATAGAACCCCCAAGCTTTTCAAGGCATGTGTCCCCCAACCCGCAAGTAAAGGTTATACTTCCCAGCTTCCCTTGTCAGCTAGATGGGGTCATGCCATTAATTTCTGACAAATGGGATTTATCAAAATTGTTCCTTCTGACTTCTAGACCACATTCTTAAAGGAAAAAGATGTGTTTCATCCCCATTTTTTCCTTACTGCTACCTAGACTGTGGACCTTGAGGCTGGAACTCGAGAGGCCACCTTGCACCCAAGATGAAACTCATTGAGAGTGGCAAAGCAAAACTCAAGGAGAATCTGCATCTCTGATCATAGTGGCACCCAATAAAATTTTATTCTGTTTAAACCACCGCTGTTTGGTTTTCCCATCAGTTGCAGCCATACCTAATATTCAGAATTTAATATTGTTCTAGCACCGTACATTCTACACCGTGCCATAATAATGAAAGCCAGAATGTGGGATATGGTTCCATGGTAGTCTTCTCTGAATAGCTGCTACAGCGAGGCATCTGGGTGGAGTGTAAAGAAAGAACAAAGAATAGAAACAAATTTTCTTGGTATAAATGTGTAAACCTAAGCCTGTATTCTTGATATCTTCAGCATCACAGATATAATGCTTCTGCTATTTATCAGGCTGGTGTGGGTAATGGAATCTAAATTTCCATAAATAAATGTACACAATAAAACCTAGATACCTTGGCATACCTGTTCTACAAGGTGGCACTGCTGCCTAAAAGCAGGCTAGGACTTGGAGGAGGCTTATTTTCCTAGTGGCCTGGTAAATTGGCTTGGGATTTCACAAAAGAAAATTCCCTCTGTAACTATCATTTAGTAGGGTTGGGTGAGGAAGGAATAGAAAATTATAAGAGTAATTAGATCTAAAAAAAATACACCAAACTTTCTTCTGGTCAATTTAAATATGTATTAAGTGGGCCTTCTTTATAAGGCACTCAAGGATATATTTTTTCATTACTCCAAAACACCTATACCAGAGGATTAACTAAATATTTCTTAAATTGAAGAACTTGTGTTACATAGTCTTAACCAAAGCATAGTGAACTGAAGGGGCTTGGGCCTAATCCTTAGGAGTTCTTGATCCAAGAGATGAGGTAGACCCCATTAGGATGGGACGTTATGGCTTTTGGAAGTTACAAGGAAAAAGACTGTCAGAGAGGCTCAACATAGGTGAAAGAAGTCTATCTCAGGAAAGAGCCAGGGACAGGAAGAAGTTGGGCAGAAGTAATATTGTATTAGAAAGGTCCATGAGTGAATGAGTAGAATACCCTGGTAGGTGAGCTCTGCAGAGCTGGAGAGAGCCTGGAAACCAGAGGTGAGAAGGGCACTGGTCTGCAGTGGATGGGCAATGTGTGTGGACACTCTAGCTAGGGGGACTGGAGCTCAGGCCCCAGGAAGAATATTTGGAGGATGTCAGGGGAAATAAAAAAGTGGATTCAGACTTCGAAAACAAGGCAGAGGCTTGGTGAGAAAGAAGGATATTATCCATAAAAGAATGGCTATTAAGATTAAAAGGCCCTTAGAATAATAAGGTAAATAGATCCTGAGCTATTGAACCATTCAGGGCGACAAGCAAGGGTCCTTTTGTTCTTGGGACTAGAGGGCTTTGGAGATCATAAATGGGAGCCAACCGGCCTCATTTCTAGAACCTAGAGGGATCTGGGGAGAGAGAGGTAGTTAATCACATCCTACTGAGCTAACCGCTGCTCATTCCACCCTATTCTGTGAAGCTGGTTCTTCTCTGTTTTCACATGAGCTTTAGTGCAGGTACTAATAACTTTTCTGGTCATTCTCAGGGTAACCTTCAGTCACTTTAGTCCCATAAACCTCAGTTCCAATATTGATCAGTCTCCATGTAACTGTAAAAATTCCCAACTACACTTATACCAATTCCTCTCTCTTACCTAGTTTGAACCTGCTCAAGAGGAGTCAGCTCCCTCTGTATGTACTATGCTTCTCTCTTCTCACATCTTATTAACTCATGATTTCCATCCAAAAATGGAGCTGGTGGGGCTTAAGGAGATGAGGAAATAGGAAATATTTTACTTGTTAGATGCTGACATAAAGAACTAGCGCTGATGTTCTCTGGGCGTGGCAGGTGTCTAAGGCTGTATGGCTCTTTTGGGGGTATTGTTCAAGTTTCTCTGGAGATAAGCCCAGAGCTGAGTATCATTTATTCACAGTTCCTGTGGTGCAGGACAATGAATATCCCCAGTTCCTGGATATCCAAGGTTTATGTCTTACTTCTCTTTTCTGCTCTTCAAACATGTCTCCAGGAAAATGTCTTGGAGACATCAAAGGTATCCCACCTGTTCCTCCCTCTCTCATTACTCTCATCTGGTCTCATGGGAGACCCTTATGCATTCTTTGCCCCAAACAAATTCTAAAAGAATAGGTTCCCACAATGTAATAGCTTCTCTTATTCCATCACTGAAGCAGCCAGTGTGCCATTATCCACAGTCAGCCTGCTATTCTTGAATTCGTCTTGTCTGAGACTGTGTCTGCTTTATCTTCCAAGTAGCAAAGGACACATCAAGCTCTTGAAGTGGTTCCTTTTTTTTTTTTTTAATAGTGGTTCATGTGATACCTATTTTCCTGGGTATGATAAGGGGGAAACAGGAGACTCATAGTTCTCTGACAACGCTCCTCATAAAATCTCTTTTAATTTCTATTTCTGCCCTTTTATAGCTTGAACATGGGTGAATATGTATATAAAACTAGCTTTTGACCATCTCCTTTGCAAGTCTCATATGGTATTCTCACATCTTATTTAAAAACATGGAGCAGTTTGGACATACTGGTATGGACTCAGTCAAAGCTAAGTTTTAAATACTTCCATCATAATATTCAAACATAATCATAAACATCTATATTCTTTTTAAAATTTTTATTTCACCATGTTTAGGTATCTTTTGTTATTATTGTTTCTAAAATAATCATTTGTTTGTATTAACAAGATTCATTATCAAAAATGATGCCACTCACTGACCATAACAGGAGACTATGTTGAGGTGTTTGCCAGGAGGTCTCTTCCCTTCCTCCCACATATTCAAATAGCATCCCTAATAAACAATCTCAGAGGACTTTAAATGTCAGGGAGCCATCTTTTGTTATAGAAGACTTGCTAACTAGTCCCACAGTATGTCTTTTCCTCCTAATTTTCACAAGGGAGTTCTTTTTCCCCTCCAAGGTATTTCAGGGCAAGCTCATTTTAACAAAATTCAATCTGTTACATTTTACCTCTGAACAAGAATGGAGGGTGAGGTTACATTTAGATAATTAGACAACATTCCAAATTTCCATTGGCTGACTTCCAGGAAATTTGCTTAAAGTATTTGGGGTGTGTTGGGTATTACTCCACTTTTTTTTGTATGACAGTTGCCCATTGTTTTTTTACTATTTAAGTTGGTACATCTGGAAGGTTTTTCCATGCTATGTCCAAGCTAACAATAAGGCCATTAAAGATACCTTGCATGGATGGAGACAATTTAAGGAACATAATAAGTAGAAAATATTTCTGGAAACTTCAACTCTATTTTTTTCTCTATTTTGGTTTAATAGAAATATGTCAGTGACTACGTTCTGGTGTAAAGCCAGCTTTCAAAACACAGTAGAACAAAATTTTTTAAATTTCCAAATAAATTATCCTTTTGCATTCTGAATAAAAAAAGTTGAAATTTTAGAAGTCAGTATCTAATTGATGGGCCCTGATTAAGAGCATGGCTGTCTCCTACTTTTGATATTTTAGTGTTACCTAATTTCAAACATATGTTAAAAACATCTTCTCTAGATATTTGTTGGAGAGAAATAAAAAGAATGAGAGGTCTGCAGCATCACTGCCAAATACAAATTGATTGGTAATATTAGCAATTAAATATTTCTTTATTGATTGAATAATAATTAATAAAATGTCTACTAAGTTGATAAAATAATTCAGATATTGAGTGTTGGGAGGAGAGAAGGTAAATAAAGAAGAATGCTAAAATCTTTGTTTCCAAAATATTATATGCATGAATGCAGCCACATTATAAGTGTAAAAGGATACTGGATAAACTATATTTAGTAACTGTCATAAATAAAGGATGTTCATAGGAGGACTATCAAAAATGAATAAATCAAATCATATTATGTGAGAAAAAAAGGAAGAAACTGGGCATATTAGTTTGCCAAGACAATTTCAATAAAAATATGATATCTGTTTCATGTGTAGGCAGAACTGTCATTTGTAAAGAGAAAGATTCTCATGGCTCCTAGTTTCTTAAAAAACAAAGCCCATATACCTCAGCTTGGCATAAAAAATCTTGTACAATATGATTACAAACTACCTTTACAAATTATGTGTTTCTAATTCCAACCACTTCTGTGTCAGACAACTTCTTTCTCACTTGTAACTTTGCCACCTATCATTTTCCTACCTAGAATGCCTTTCTCCACTTTTTCTTGCCTACAGAGTATTTATTCATTCTTTAAAAAATTATCTTGGATTTCCAAGTAAATATCTAACTTTCTATTCTATACCACATCTTTACTGAAATGACCAAAGGAATACAAAACTAGAAAAAAAAAATCTGCCTCAGGATTGGAAAATATGGATGAACACCTTACACGTGATAGAAAATCGAGAAATATCACCTAGATATAGTGTATGTGGGTCCAGGTAGAGAAAAGATGCCAAAACCAATTTGCCAGTTTCCTTCTCCAATGTAGCTGGTTTATCAGGAAGCAAGTAGAGGCAAATCAAGATGCTCTTCGTGGGACAAACAAGGAGCAGACCTCCAAGGATCTCTTTGCTATGATGGCTCAACAATATTCAAAAGTAGCTATGATTGGATTTCTTGGAATTCTTAAGCTACTATCTCAATAAGTAGCTCTATTTTGGTTTAATAGAAATATGTCAGTGACTACGTTCTGGGGTAAAGCCAGCCAGGGATGAAGGCTAAGCTAGATTGTGTATCAAGAACATTTTAATCAGAAACCAATACTCAAAAAATTAGTCCATTCTTCTACCTGATGTGAAATGACAAAGCCATAATAATCACAGCAGTATGTTTTGACACAATATAATCAGAAAGCACTATTTCAGAAACAAACTCAAATATATGTGCTTTATTAATTTCCCAGACCCCCAGTTTCCTCAGTTGTAAAGCAGAGATTATAGTGATGATAATAACTCCTAAAATATAACAATAGAATGATTTTTAAGTAAGATAATGCATATCAAATGATTCACACAATAAATCCTGGCTTTGGGACTATAACTGTTGTAATTATATGAATTTATCACTAGCATATAATGAAGGTGGAGTTTTAAATCACTTATAATATTGATTATGAATTTGGGAGAAAGTTGGATTTGACCATTACTTCCAATAATTGCTGGTAAATAGTTAATCTTGAAATGAAGGAAGGCTTTTTTCAGAAAATACCAAAGCCACAATAAATACATAAGGAAAATATTATCTAATTTGCTACACAGAAATAAAAGCAAAAAACTGAACAAAAATATATTTAGCAAAATTGAATGGCAAAAAAAAAAATGGGAAAAACATTCCCAGCACAAGTTGAGAAGTTAAATATTTTTAAAACAGCAAAGAGAAATTTAGAAAACCCTAGAGATTCAACCAAGGGACTCCTGGAATTGATAAATAAATTCTGTAAAATCTCAGGCTACAAAATAAAGGTACACAAATCAGCAGCTTTCATATGTGCCAACAATAGTCAAACAGAATCAAATAAAAGACATAATACCTTTCACAGTAATAATAAATAAAATAAAATACCTAGGAATATACTTCACAAAGGAGGTGAAAGACCTCTATATGGAGAACAATGAAACACTGAGGAAAGAAATTGCAGAGAATATAAATAGATGGAAAAAAAAAAAACATGCTCATGGATCAGCTGAATCGATGTTGTTAAAATGGCTATACTAGCTAAAGTTAGCTACAATTCATAAATAGAAAAAAATAGTTCTATGCTTTGTATGGAAGAGAAAAGATCCTGAATGGCCAGCACAATCTTTGTTTCATGTAATAAAACACAAGAATGTCAGAGCTTTAATTAGAGGTCAAACAAACATTAAGTTTCTTATTACATTGGCAAGACTGGAAGTTAAGTCAGGGACATGCTAGTTCAAGTTTATGAGGATGATGCCATGAAGAAAATGGCAGTGTACAAATGGATGAAATGTTTTTCTGAGGGAAGAGAAAGTGTCACTGATGCAGAGAGCTCAAGGCAGCCAGTAATGAAAAGAACTGACAAAAACATTTCAAAAATTGTTGAATTAAAAAAACAGTTGTTGAATTGAAAAACAATTGTTGAACTGTGCATCAAAATCATTGGCTGACTGTGAAAAGAACAGTAGACCAAACAAACACTAATAGAGAAACAGGAAAATCTTAACTGATAATCTTGGCCAACAACTCATGGCTCTTGCATCACAGCAATACACCAACTCATCCAGCACTATCTGTGAGGGAATTTTTAGTCAGTAAACAAATAACTCTGTTGGAACACCCTCCCTCCTCACTGATCTAGATGCCGGTGACTTTCTTTGTTAGACAAATACATGTGAAATATTGAAAGGAAGACATTTTGATGACATTGAGGACATAAGTGTAATGTGAGGACAGCTCTGATGGCGATTCCAGAAAAAGAATTTCAAAACTGCTTTCAAGGGTGAAGTGGGGCATAGCTTCCCAAAGATAGTATTTCAAATGTGACCATGGTGATATTTAGCAATGAGGTATGTAGCACATTTTCTAGGACAAGTTTGTGAACTTTATTGTCAGACCTTGCTTAGTAGGAGGAACTTTCTTAGAGCTAGGTTAGCTCACGGCTGGGATGACTACCCTAAGTTCTCCTTTGTGTTAAGGAATATATGTCTCCATTGAATAAATACCTAGTGTGGTTGTATGAAGAAAATCCAAGCCACAGATAACTATTTAGACACTTCTAAAACCCATAATTCCATAATTCTCAAATATATTTATTTCATATTAATAAAACAGCTAATAACTATTTGATCTAGGATCTAGTGAAATGGATGTAAAGAATGTAACAACTTGCTTGCAAAGCAAAGCAAGTTGTTGTGGTATTAATGTGGTTAAGCAATGTTAGCACCATTTACTGGAATATAAACAATAAAGAAAATGACCCCATGGTAATATTTACGCAAGTTGGTTGTGACAGCATCTAATAGGTAAAAGTTTTCTTTCCTTTCTCCTACTTTGAAGATAAAAAAGAAACAAAAAACTATTAATGTCTTGATTTAATTTATTTAAATAAACCCCTATATCTGATAAAACATTTTAAAATAGCTAATCTGGCAGTGCCTCATCTATCGAGGAATAGGTTAAACACGTATCCATGTGGATATGTTTTACCAGTTATAACCTTCTCTGTCAGAGTTTGATTTTTCATAAAATGTTTGTTTCCTACCTACCACAACTTTACTTTTTTCTTCCTCCATTGCCCCCTCCAGGAAGCGTTTAGAAGCAAACATCATATTACATAATTTTAATGATTTTTAAATCGAATCTTATGAAGTAATAAACAATAAAATTATGTCCAATCTCCAGCCTAAATAACTCCAGGGAAATGATTATGTTTGTGCCCTGTGCAAAGATTAGCTCATTCTTTGAACAACCTAAAAATCTATAGTCATAGTTAGAAAAGAGTAGTGGCTGGTAACTGTTTATTTAAAATGCACCCCTAACCTGTGCTGCAACCCTCAAATGCTGAGTCTCCAGAAATGTTTACTCTAATTTGCAAATCTTTCTGACTGTTTCTGGGCAGAGCTGCGACCCAAGACATTTACTCAAACAAGCTTCTGTGGTACCTTTCTATGTAGCGCCAATAAAAAATATTTTCGAGTACAAGGAACTTTTTTTTCTAAGAGAACAATTCAATTCCACATCCTGAAACTTTTATTTTAATTCTGCCATTTGGAACAAAATAAGCAGTGAAACTGTAGTAGTAAAGTGGATACTTAAATACTTGTATAGTCTTAACTACATATTATCAATTCCCCTTTTGAAAAGTTCCCTTAGGAAAGTCTGAAAAATACAGGCAAGGAAAGAAAATGGCTAAAGAGGTTTGGGATCTCTACTAGGGCAGGTAAATTTCAATGTGCACTTACTACATGGAGATGTTGGGGTAAGGCACAGGTTTTAGAAACAAACAGGCAACAGTTTTCAAATCTTAGTTCTGCTGTTCACTAACCACGTGCCCCTTGGGTAGTCCACTTTGTTTCTGCTACTCTGATGTGTGA
>CAUYQV010087512.1:0-19187 GCA_963574575.1 Galagoides demidoff | reverse complement strand
GAGGGGTGTATAATCCATGTATGATGGATGGTTCAGAGCATACTTTGGAGTTGACAGCCTGGAATTCTAATTCCAACTTCAGCAATGCTCTGATTCTCTGAGCTTCAGTTTTTTTTCCTTAGAATAAAATGGGCATGAATTCTGTTTGCTATGACTAACATGACATTGTATATAAAAAGTGTTAAGTAAGTAGTGGCTCTTATTAACCCTGTGTTTTCTATGCAGTAATATAACAAAAAAAAAGTCCTTTCAAAATACTACTGCTCATTAACGATGCACATGGTCACCTAAGAACTCTGATAGAGATGCATAAGGAGATGAATATTGTTTTCATGCCTGATAATACAATATTCACTCTGTAGCCCATCGATCAAGGAGTGATTTCAACTTTAAGGCTATACCTGCCATAGATGGTGATTTCTCTGATGGATCTGGGCAAAGCATATCAAAAACTTTCTAGAAAGGATTCACCATTCTACGCTAAGAACATTTGCGATTCATGTGAAGAGGTGAGAATATCAACATTAATAGGAGCTTGAAAGAAGTGGATTCCAACTTTCCACCAATGATTTTGAAGGGTTCAAGACTTTAGTGGAGGAATTAACTGCAGATGTGGTAAAAATCACAAGACGACTAGAATTAGAAGTGAAACCTGAGGATGTGACTGAATTGCTCCAATATCCTGATAATCCTGAATGGATGAGGAGTTCCTTCTTATGGATGAGCAAAGGAAGTAGTTCCTTGTTTTTTCTTTATTTCTTTTTTTTTTTTTTGAGACAGGGTCACATACTCTGTTGCTTGGGCTAGAGTGCAGTGGCATCATTACAGCTCACTGTAACCTCAAGCTCCTGGGCTCAAGTGATCCTCCTGCCTCAGTGTCCTGAGTAGTTGGGACTACAGGTACACAGGTACACAGGTACACCATGCCTAATTTCTTCTTCTTTTTTTTTTTTTTTTTTTTTTTTGCAGAGATAGGGTCTCACTCTTGCTCAGGCTGGTCTTGAACTCCAGGCCTCAAGCATCCTCCCATCTCAGCATCCCAAAGTTCCATGATTACAGGCTTGTAAACCCGGAGTGGTTTCTTGTGATAGAATTTACTCCTGGTGAAGTTGCTGCTAATATTGTTGAAATGACAACAAAAGATTTAAATTAAATAAACTAAAGCAGCAGCAGGCTTTAAAAGGATTGACTCTAATTTCGAAAGAAGTTCTACTGTGGATAAATGCTATCAAACAGCATTGTATAGTACAGAGAAATATTTGTGAAAGGAAGAGTGAATTGATTTGGCAAACTTCATTGTTCCCTATTCTAAGAAATGGCTGCAGCCAATCCAACTTTCAGTAACTACCAGCCTGATTAGTCATTAGCCAACACTGAGGCAAAACCTACTCCCAGTAAAAAGACTACAACCCACTGATCATTAGCATTTTTAGCAATGAATTAGTTTTAAATTAAGGTATGTACATCATTGTTTTAGACACAACGCTACTGTACCCTTAACAGACTACAGTATAGTGTAAATATAACTTTTACATGTATGGGGAAACTAAAAAGTAAGACTCACTTTATCGCCAGTCTCTTTATTGTGGTGGTCTGGAAGTAAACCTGCAATATCTCTGACATATGCCTATATTTTGCAGTTGTTAGATAAAGTTATTCTATAAATGTCTAATAGGTTAAGATGACTGACAGTGTTAGCCAGATCTTTTGTGTCCTTATTGAGTTTTTGTTTACTAATTCTATCAATTACTGAGAGGTATTAAAACTTGTAACTTTAATTGTAGATTTGCCTATTTTTCCACTTAATTCTGTTAAATTGCCTTTTTGTTAATAGAAAAGGACAATTAAAAAGATGTCCTTTTAAAATCTTCAGTAAAACCTTTTGTCTTGAATACTTTTTATCTGATAGTACTATATCTATTATAAAATACCTTTCACTGTTATTACTATAGCTACTGTAGCTTTCTTATGCTTACTGTTAGCATGGTACATGTTGAGGAACCCTCATCCAAAATGTTTGAGACCATAAATCTTTTGGTTTTTTTTCAGGTTTTGGAATATCTGCATTATATACATACTGGTTGAGCATTCCAAACCCCAAAATATGAAATCCCAAATGGTCCAACAAGCATTTCCTTTTAGTGTCATGTCAGCGTTCAAAAAAGTTTTGGATTTTGGAGCATTTTTGGATTTTCAGATTTGTGGTGCTCAACCTATATATCTTTCTCAATCTTTTTATTTTCAAACAGTCTATGTTTTATATTTAAAATGCATCTCTTATAGACAGCATGCAGACTGCCCTTATAATCAATTCCTGACTTCTAATTTGAAGGTTTATTCCATTTACATTTAAAGTGTTCTGGATTTGGCCATTCTAATAGGTATATCTCACTGTTCTAATCTACATTGTCTTGATGACATATGATATGGAACATCTTTTCATATGCTTATTTGCTATCGGCTTTCATATGTTTATTTGAGTTATCTGTTAAGATCTCTGGCCCACTTTTTATTTGAGCTGTTCCTTTTCTTATTGTTAAATTTTAAGAATTCTTTGTATATTTTGGATAATAGTCCTTTGTCACATGTGTCTTTTGCAAATAAATTTTCTTCCAGCCTGTGGCTTGTCTTCATTTTCTTGATGCATGATTTTTTCAAGAGGTTGCTTTAGGAAATATAATATTCATCTCTAATTTTCCATATGGTAGGTATCCTTGAAGATGGTACCCACTTATCCCTGCCTCCTGGTATTCATACTTTTATGTATTCTCCTCCCATACACATATTGGGGCTGGTCTATGTGACAACAGAATATGCAGAAGTCACAGTATGTCACTTCCAACATTAGGTTATAAAAAATACTGAGGCTCTGGGGCTGGGTGTGGTGGCTCAGGCCTGTAATCCTAGCACTCTGGGAGGCCGAGGTGGGTGGATTGCCTGAGTTCACAGGTTTGCGACCAGCCTGGGCAAAAGCAAGACTCTAAAACTAGCCAGGCATTGTGGCAGGTCCCTGTAGTTACTTGGGAGGCTGAGGCAAGAGATTCGCTTGAGCCCAAGAGTTTGAGGTTGGTGTAAGCTACAATGCCACAGCACTCTATGCACTCTACCAAGGGTGATAAAGTGAGACTCTGTCTCAAAAAAAAAAAAAAGATACTGAGGCTTTTGATCTTGGGTCATTTCCCCTCAAATCATTCACTCTGGGGAAAGGAAGCTGCCATGCTGTGAACCCTATGGACAGACCCATATGCTTAGGCCTCCTGCCATCAGCCACATCAATGAGCCTGGCAGCAGATCCTTCAGTCCTAGTAAAGCTTCCAGAAGACTGTGGTCCCTGCTGAACAGCTTAACTGTGACCTCATGAAAACCCTGAGCCAGAACCATCTAGTTAAGTTGCTCCTGGATTTTTTGTCCTCAGAAACCATGTGATATAATACATGTTTACTATTTTAAGCTGCTAAGTTTTAGAGTAATTTGTTGCACAATAGTTAATATGCACCAGTTCACCTAAAACAGAAGAATCTCACAAAGTAATTCCATTGAGTCTCTCTCTTTTTTGCTTTAGTTATCCTATGTATTATATCTATTACATTATAAATCCCATAAGACAACATAATTTTGCTTTAAGAAGGTATATATATGGTTTTAAAAATTAGGTGGGTGGACAGAGGTGGATAGTCCTTTGTATTTATCCACATAACTACCATTTCTGCTGCTCTTCTCTCCTTGAATATCTAAGCTTCTATCTGGTGTCATTCCCTTCAGCCTAAGGAATTTCCTTCAGCATTTTCCCTAATGCCAATATCTGATGAAGAATTCTTTTGGCTTTCACTTATTTGAAAATATCTTAATTTCACCTTCAATTTTATGAATATTTTCACTGGGCACAAAATTATAGATTAACAGCATTCCCCCCTTTAAAGATGTTCCACTATCTCTGGCTCCCACTGTTTCCAAGGATTCTAACATATCTTTGTTCTCCTACATGTAATGGGTACTTTATCTCTGGCTGCTTTCAACATTTTCTTTTTCTCTGGTTTTTGGCAGGCTGACTATAATGTGCCTATATGTGACTTTTTTTTTCTTTGTATTTAACTTGCTCAGGGTTTGCTGAGATTTCTGAAACTATATATTTGTGTTTCACAGATTTTGGGAAATCTTCAGCAAACCATTTCTTCCCATCACTTTCTCTTTCTTCTCTTCTACTGGTATTCCAATTGCATGTACATTAGTTCTTTTCGCATTGTTCCATGTATCACTGAGTTACGGTTTGCTTTATCCCAATCTTTTTCAGATCAGATAGTATCTACTGATCTTCAAGTTAACTGACACTTTCTTCTGTCATTTACAATGCTATTAAGCTCATCTAGTGATTTTTAATTTTTAGACACTGTATTTTTCAGTTCCAGAATTTTTTTGTGTACAGTTTCAATTTCTTAGCAGAGATTTCTTATCTTTTCATTCATTACAAGTATATTTTTCCTCTCTGTCCTTGCACATACAAATAATAGCTGCTTTAAAGTCCTTGTTTGTTAATTCCAACATCTGAGTTTCTTGGGGTTGGTATTCATTGATTGGCTTACCTCTTGAGGTACGAGTCACATTTTCCATTTTTTTTTCCAGATCTAGTAGCTTAGGATTAAATCCTTCCTACACATTATAAATGATATACTGTAGAGATTCTGAATTGTTTCATTCCTCTAAAGGGTACTGATCTTTCATTTTAGCAGGCAATTAACCTGTCTAAAATCAAACTATATTTCCCTTTCACTGGGCAACAACTGAATTCTCCATTTAGTTATCTTAGCCTTGACACAAATGCTTGGAGTCCATTCTGTGTATACATACATAGCCAGAGGTTTCAGCAGGGTTTATATACAGAATTAGGGCTTTTCTTCTATGGTTCTCTTCTTTTTGGGACATCCTCTCTCACTTTTCAGTTACTATACTCACCATGATCTCAGTTCTCTTATTTCTCAACCAATAAAACTGCCAAGTTTCTGTCCAAGTTTTAGCTACCTCACATAACAGCAACTGCAACCTGCCTACAGCTGAAAAGCTATAAAAAATAGGAAACCTTTTCAAAATATCCCTCTTCTCTTTTCCCTGTTATAGTAGAAATATTGCTGAAACTGGGAATTTGAGCATCTGAATTTAAATATTAGATTGGTCGCTTTCTACCTATGGGTTAGTCAGTTCTCAGCAACTACTTTCTCACCTTAAAATGAAGATTAAAGGTCTGCTTTACGGAGTTGTTAAGAGGATCCAGTGAAATAATAGACGAGATAAGGTAACTGAAGCTCAGATGAGGGTACTAGATAATGCTTCGTCCATTTTTTTTTTTTTTTGAGATAGAGTCTTACTTTGTCACCCTCGGTAGAGTGCCATGGCATCATAGCTCACAGCAACCTCAAACTCTTGGATTCAAGCAATCCTCTTGCCTTAGCCTCCCTTGTAGCTAGACTACAGGTACCCGCCACAATGCCTGGCTATTTTTAGAGGCAGGGTCTTACTCTGGCTCAGGCTATCCACCTGCCTCAGCCTCCCAGAGTACTAGGATTAAGGCATGAGCCATTGCACCTGGCCAGTAGTGCTCTCCATCTATTAAATGGTAGGAGTTGGATTGGTTACCCCTGGTCGGTCCATGCTTTTTCTGCTATACCATACTGCTTCTACCTTTCAGATGATCTATCCATCTTTCCTTTCCAAAACACCTCCAAGTACCTACTATGATCAAATGACCAAGTTGGACATTAAGAATAAGGTAAGTTTCTGGGTGCCTGCAGCACAGCGGTTACGGTACCTGAAGGTGGCGGGTTTGAACCCAGCCCAGGCCAGCTAAACGATT
This sequence comes from Galagoides demidoff, assembly GCA_963574575.1. Lineage (NCBI taxonomy): Eukaryota > Metazoa > Chordata > Mammalia > Primates > Galagidae > Galagoides > Galagoides demidoff. The sequence continues at coordinate 13,342 of CAUYQV010087512.1, read as the reverse complement.
GCAACAAAAAATAGCCAGGCATTGTGGTGGGTACCTGTAGTCCCAGCTACTTGGGAGGTTGAGGCAGAGAATCGCTTAAGCCCAAGAGAGCTGTGATGCCATGGTACTCTAGCCAGGGCGACATAGTCACTCTGTCTCAAAAAAAAAAAATATATATATATACACACACACACACACACACACATACACTAAGTCAAAGTCCCTGCCTCAAGGAATTTCAAGTACCATTTCCTTCTATGTGTTGACTCCCCTTCAGTTTACACTTGCTTTTGATTGCTCTCTAGCACCTTTGGGTAGTCTCTAAAAAACATTTTGCTCAGTTTTAATTATTATTTGTACGAAGGTTGGCCTGATACAGCCTACTCTGCCATTACCAGAAGTAGAACTGCTTTTATGGATTTTTGGTCTTGCTGTATGGCCGCTATTTTTACATCATGGTATTTGGAGAGATTAAAAAACTAAGCTGCTACTACTCCCATCCTCCCACAAGCATTTGCTATTTATCTTAATAATAAACATAATACTGCATTCAGAATCTTTGTCCAGATTACTTCTGTTCCTAAAGGAGAACAACACTTGGTCAGAATTGTTAATTGCTAGGTAGTTAAAGAGCAGCAGAACAACTGTTTCCTTCCCACATCTTCATACCTGATGTTGCTGTGGCTATTCCCTGATCTGGTAATGCTCCATATTTCTGATGCTGATCATACCAGTCACTCACTGTCATGGATGCCAGACTTGGATAACCAGCTCCAAATACTCTGCAAAAAACACATTGCATTTAGAAAACTAAGAAAAAATAGCACTATTAAGAAGCCTCTTCCTTTTTTAAATTTCAGATTAATATCAGGGTATAAATGTTTAGGTTATATTGTTTTCATTTCTAAGGTAAAGTTCAAGTTGTAGTTGAGCCCTTCATCCAGGGGGCATGCTGAACAGCCTCATATTGTGCACATTAGGTGAGAACTTGCCAATCACCTTCCCTCCTCCCCTCAAGAAGCCTCTTCTCTTTAATGACAAAGCCTGTCTCTGCTTTAGCTTCGTTCCTCTACTTAACCATTATCTCAGGAGTTGTACAAACTCATGTGAGGATATGTTTAAAAAATGGCATCCAGAAAGGAGTATTAAAGTATATACCTTTCATGAGAAGATAAATAGGCTAGGATCATCATCTCCCAATAAGCAATCCCAGAAGCCAAAGCAGTGATGACATTGTGAAATGAGTGTTTATAGTTGGTGGCCCTTAAAAGTACATTAAAAAAAAAAGATTCTCCTGCCACCCTATAGAAAAGCATCTCACAAACTCAGAATTAAATCACAGCAAATATATCCTTTTGAGAATTGTAGCTGAAGGCAGGAAGAATAGCAATAGTGGGGAAAAACCTGTAAAGCATACAATTTTCCATTAGATTTTTTTCTTTCATTTTGTTTGTTTCCTTTTGAGCCTATTTTTAAGCTCAAGTTTATAAAGGAAATGTCTGTTTCAGGAGAGATAACATATATCCCTTTGATGAAAGAATATTGTCCACAGGTGAAGCCATGACTTTTCAACATTCATACATTCTGTATGTTTCTCATGCATTGCCACTGAACCACAAAAGGGTGGAAAGTAAAGCACACTCTAGTACTACCTACTTGGCTTGAGCCATGTTCCGAGTGAGAATGAAGGGTTTCATTGGAGGCCTCTCCTGAAGAGATGAGTGAGAAGTTGATGCCTGAAAAGGAAATTAATTATCAGAGGTGCATTTATCATTTTTCCTACCTTATAATGCACATATTTAAATCTTCGGGTGTTTCAAAAGCTTTGGATTCAAACTTCACTCAGTTCCTATTTATCAGTATCTTAAGATATAGCAGTGCATTCTTTGTGGAAAAAAATCATATATAGCAGAAGAATACTAACAGTGGAGGTTGGTTAGCTCTTCTGAGGGGGCCTGAATACATTGCAAAAGGAGAAGAAAGTTCTCCCAGGAATCATGTCACCACAAGTAAAAAATTACTTAGCTTTAAAATTCTCCCTCCAAAGATGATTCCAAAGCTCTCTTCCATGTTGCATTTAAATCTCTAGAGCTGAATATAAAGCCCCTTTCCTCAGTCTAGCCTTCAGTGGAAAAGCTGAATTAAGACCCTTCTTCTAAAACCCCTCCCAATATAATTATGCTATTAATTGTGGAAAAACCCCTAGGGTTCTTTGTGTTCCTAAATGAAAGGGGGAAGGATGGGTTAGTAGTTTCCATATAAAGAAGTGTTTCAAGGAATCTTGGCTTTCTAGGGACATACTGAAACAAAGGATGATCAAAGAAAGGTGCCTACTTGGTTCTAGCTCCATCACTTCTAGAACCAATCCCAATAGCAGAGGAAAGTACATTTTGGTGGGATCTCACCTAAAGTGCACAATGCAAGGGTATATTTCAAAATAACTAAGAATAAATTTTAACTGTCTTACCACAAAAAATAAGTGAGGTAATGGTTATGTTAATCAGTTTAAGCATTCCACATTGCATATCATCACATTGTACTCCATATGTGTATGTAGTTATGATTTTAATTAAAAATTAAATTAAAAAAATAAAATGCCATTACTCAGCAAAAACTAAAAACAAGGAACAAAACAAAACAGAAAAAAGGGACAGGGTAGGGCTCACAGGAGTCCAGCTTCAAAATGCTTGAAAACTACTCATCTAGGCTCAAGGGGCCTTATGCCCTTAGAATATTAATTGTTCATTCTTTGATCCTTTAACATGAAGAATTAGGTTGATGTTATCCTGAGGCAAGAGCTCTTGGGCTAATTAGTACAAACCAAATTAGGAAAAGGTTTCTCTGAGGACTTAAATAAATCCCTGTGACTAGCTGTTCAATTTGGTTCATGTTGTATCCTGAACCAAAGAGCAAGTGGCAGCAGAGCCTATACTTTTGAAGCAGCAGCTCCAGAAGAGGGCTATAATCTTCAAAGACAGACACACAGCTTTCTGTGTTGTCTCAGGTTTTCTTTACCAGTATACTGGACATTCTGTGCATGGAGATGTCCTTGCTGTGTCTCCTACTCAGGTGACCTAAAGGTGTAAGAGTGCAACAGTGTGGTAAGGTTAAATTCTAATTCCTCTTTCAACCTAAGCATATTCACTGGTCTTTAATTTCACTTTCTTTCTACTCTTTTCTCTCTCCTCTAGTTCTACCTTTCTTCTCCATTCCCATCCTATTCCTTTTCCCCTTAGTTTATTATAGTCAAGCATAGATTTTTAAAGGTTTATCTCCCCTATGACGTCTTTCAGCAGCCATGACTTTCCACAGCCAAAACCAATTATTTACAGAAGTTTCTGTTCCCCATGGTATGCCCCCAAATTATAAATGTCTACAAGTGTATTACAGCTTATAAAGCATTGGGGAGCATACCGTTAGCTAAAGAGAAAGCTACCCTAGTGAACCTTCAGCCTTTCTCCATCTTAAGAACAATGATTTGTTCATTTGAATAAGAGCCATGAATTTTATGGGGACTTAAAAAGATTTTGATTGGATTATTCTCCTGTAGAAGATCCAAATCTCTGACAGTAGCTTTTTGAACATATGGAAAGAGACCAGGCTTACCTCTTTTGAAGAATCTTTTTCTCTCAGGATCTTTATCTCCTGGTCAATGCTCTCAATCTCTTCTATGCTGATACCAATCCACCTCCGAAGGTGAAGTAGATAATATTCACGAATATACTCATCATCTGCTTGACCACTTTCCACAGTAGATTTCAGTGTAGACAACCTATGCTCCACCTCCTTCTTCTGCCTGTATCTGTTCCACAGAAAAGCATTACCTGTGAACTTACAAATAAAGAAGAATTCCTTCTAAAGAAGGCCATAATACGACTTTATTTTTGCAAATGAACAGGTAGTAAGTATGTCGATTTCTACCTTGGGAAGAATATCGATCCTATAATCCAGAGCTTGCCAGCAGGCAGGTCCCTCAGACTACAAGGCAAGGAAGGGCTTAGCAGGGGTTGAGAAATACATTCTGAAGCCATTAAAATATAGAAGTATATCAATCTTGGCTCAGCACCCGTAGTACAGTGGTTACGGTGCCAGCCACATACACCAAGGGTTGCGGGTTTGAACCCAGCCTGGGCCAGCTAAAACAACTGCAACAACAACAACAACAACAACAAAGAAGTAGTAAACCAATCTTGGCAAGTCCTGCAATCATCTTTAGGGATTACAATGCCTTGGTTATTTGATTGCATCAACCCTTATTAGAGTGGGTGCTTAGTATCACACAGTGCATCCCACGATACTTGCACTTTAGAGTTACAACTTCAAAGAATCACAGAAACTTAGGGGTCATTTACCTGCCACTGATGCAGGAATTCCTTGTGAAGCAGCCTAAAAATGTCATCTTTCCTTCTGGGCAAAACATTACCAGCTCTTCTGATTCATCCTTTTATAATTTAAAGACACATAACCACCCTTTTTCAGGATACATTCTAGTATGTCATCTATCATTCATTTGACAAATATCCACAGAGTACCCATTGTGTGACAAGTACTATTCTCAGTGCTAGACAGCAATACATAAAAGAAAGTCCTTGTTCTCATGAAGCTTTCATTCTAGTGGGAGAAGACAAAAGCAAATAGATGATCTATCAGGTGGTGATAAGTGCTATGAAATAGCAAAAGTCAAGTAGGTAGAATGATAGTGTAAGAATAGGGGTGCTATTTACTATATACAAAGTAGTCAGAAGAGACCTCCCTGAAGAAGTGAGATTTGAACAAAGACTGAGAAAATAAGAAGCAAGCCATTCTGATATCTGGAGTATGTTTTAAGGGCAAAGAGCAACACAAAGGCTCTGGGGTGGCTTGGCCTCAAGTTTGAGAAATAACAAAGTGGCCAGTGTGGCTGAAATGGAATGAAGTTATAGGAAATGAGGTCAGATAACCAGGGCTGTAATATGCAGAATGCTGTAGAACTTGATACCCAAAATATTAACTACCATTGTATTCTGAGAGAGGGGAAAGGCACTGGGGTCTTTTGAATAGAATAATGACATGAATAGGATGGAGTTATAGGAAAAGATATTTTTGCAGGGGGCCACCCTGGTTGTGGAATCTGGGCTGTGGGGACTGGGTGGCAAGGGTGGAAGCAGGGAAAGAAACTAAGAGGATATTGCCACAATTCAGGTAAGAGATGGTGACATGAAATAGGGAGAGGTAGGGAGATGTGGCTGTATTTAAAATATACAGGATTTACAGATTTATTGGATATAAGAGTTAGAGGTAAAGAGAGGAGCCAAGGAAAAATGCTAAGATTTCCAAGAGAATTATCTTGAAATATCTCCTCTTGGAGATATTTTCTCTAGACCCTTCAAAATCAGATGCTCCTGTGTTTACCCAAATCAAGGGATCTTAACCTAAAATCCAGAGTTCAGCATGGGAGAGAGTGGTCCATGAACTCCCTCAAATTTTATATAGAACTCTACATGTATGTTTTTCTTCTTCTTTTTAGGGTGGGGGGGCTGAGGAGCGATTTTGTTATCAAAGGGAAAAGGGACTCATGACCCATAAAAAGTCAAGAATCACTGCTCTGAAAACACTCTTTATTATGAAAATTTTTAGGCTCTTCTGCTCATTTTACGTAACGAGTGGTAAAATGTCACACCATCACCATAGGTAGCCTCCTGAGTAAAACACTACAAGGGTTAACGCTATAGTTTATAAATGCCATTAAGGTATTACTTGAGGATGTTTAACCCCAGTCTCACCTCCCCACCCCCCCACCCCCGCTTTCCTGGTTGCACCTTAGTCATAGGGAAAAAAATACATGAAGGCCGTAATCCAGGGTAAATTGGGAGTTCATCTAGTGGTCCCCTGAATAAGACTTTTTTGCTTCTTCTCCCATCCTCTGCATGCATATGGCCTAACTGCACTCTCTGCTCCTTCACTATTTCTTTGCTTCTATAATTTTGCTCTTTATCATCTTTTAGATCTCTAGTTTTTAACACCTGTTCTTTTATACCAATGTTTTTTAAAAACTTTTTGTCTTAGCAAAAGAACCCTTTCTTCTAATGAAAGCTTTTATATAACTCCCACAGATAATAAACAGATAAAGTCTTCCTTGGTTAAATCAAAGGAGGGTTTCCAACATCCCCTCTACCCAGACAATGCAGTGGAACCTTAGAGCTCTAAGAAACATACCGAAAAACACTATCCCAAACCTTTGTCACTGTTCTAGATTCGCCATGGGTGGCCATTACATGAAAACACTCCCTATTAGTCTAGAATCTCCTACCCCCGTGATGCCAGGCAACTTTCACCATTCCCTTTTTTCTGTTCCCAAGCTGCTGAAGAGTCAAGCAAATTACAAATTTGTGTCAAATGGATCAAAGACAAATCCCTATTATTAAACTATGGCTGAGTGGTCACTCTTGCTCAGCCATCCTTATATTCACCTTTGTGGAGGTTTCATACCACCATGATGCTTATCAGATGGCTACCAATGTAGAATTCAATTATCTCTTTACCTTAAAATCTCTGTAGCTTCACCCTTCCTCCTTTACTCTTGTCCCTTAAGGAGAGAGCTAATTCTGTCTCTACCAAGGCATTTCCAAGGCAATGTCTTTACCATTCCACTTTTGCTACTAATCTAGTTCCAACCAATATTCTTCTAGCCCTGTCAATTATCTTCTCTGAATTTAACAGCTATTAATTTTTCACTCTACACATGCCTTTGTCCTGTCATAGAAACACTTTCTTGCAACTCATTTTCTACTCTATGCTACAATAGAAAAGGCGCTAGAACTGGGAATTTGAAGACTTGAGTTTTAAGTCTAGCCTGGCCACTTAATAGCTATGTAACTCTGGGCAAGTAAATTCTCAAAGCCCATGTCCTTATCTCAAAAATGGGGATTAAAATGCCTATTTCATGGGGTTAAGAGGATGAAATAGAAAAATACAGGTGAAAGTTCTTTGTAGGAAGCTAATATAAGGTTAGCTGATGAGGAAGTTGAAGCTAGAAGGGGCTCAGGCGTCCTCAAACTGCGGCCTGCCTAGGACATTTATCTGGCCCGCCAGGTGTTTTTGCCTCCACTGCCTGTCCTGCTTAGTTGCCGACTCGTCCTGGGGCCTGCAGTCCAGCCCTCCAACGGTCTGAGGGACAGTGAACTGGCCCCGTTTAAAAAGTTTGAGGACCCCTGGGCTAAATGATGCCCTAACTATTCAGGGGTAGAAATTGGTCATCCCAGGTCTAACTCCAAAGTCCAAGCTTTTTCTGCTACAACACATTGCTCCCACCTTTCTGATGACCACTATATCTGTCCCTCCCAAAGACTCTTCCAAGTACCTACTATGATCCAGTTACTGGTTTGGGCACCAAAGGATATAATGATACAATCAGGATACTAAGATACAATTGCTCTGGGTCTCTGACTTCCAGGAGTTCCAAATCTAGAGACTGACAAATAGTTATGCTGTAACAAGTAACAAGAACTTAGTGATACAGTATTTGGGAGGGAGGATAAGTAGCGAGTGGCTTCAAAGAGAACATAACATTTGCTCTCTCTTCCCTGGGCCTCTATAAGTACTTCTATCTGTACTGTGTTGAGTCCCTTAGATTGCTCTTTCCTTCCTCTTCCTTCTCCCTTAACTTGCCCCAAAGGTTTTTATTCTTGCCTTTTTCCCTCCTACATCTTTTTCCTTGATACCTTAAACTCATCATGTCTCAATACTGACTTTATATTCCTCCCTACACTCTTACCTGCTCTTCCTCCTCTATTCTCCATCTCAATGAATTTCATACCCATCCACCTTAATCAGAAACCTGAGTATCTTCCTTGCGGCTTCCTTCTATTCTACCTCCCATAACCAATTGATCACCAGATTTTTTACAGATTCTAAAAAAACATATCCTCTTTATCCAACTGACACTGCGTAGTGCAGCCTCTGTGACCTAACTGGATCTAATATTCTCCCTCATTATTTCCTAACCTTCTGTTAGAGTATACTGGTTAAAATGAAAATGTGAATGTGCCACCTTTAAAAAGAAACAAACTAAATTCCTCAAAGAGTTATTGTCCAAAGCTCTTCAATATGGCCTACCTAATACAAGATAACATTTATAGTATACTATGTGCCAGATACTTTGCTGTTTGTGTGCTTTTTCTCTTTTATACTTCTTAACTCTGAGATATGTACAGATGTGCCTCAACTTGATGGGGTTATGTCCTAATGGCCCTGATAAATCCACTGTTTAAGTTGAACTCATTGCTAAATTGAAAATGCATTTACTATATCTAGCCTACTTAACCTCATAGCTTGGCTTGGCTTAAAGTACTTTAACTTAAACATGCTCAGAACATTTACATTTGCCTATAGTTAGGCAAAATTGTCTACTACAAAGCATATTTTATAATAAAGCATTGACGATCTCATGTAATTTATTGATTGTTCTACTGAATGCACCACTGTAAAGTAAAAATTTTAAGTCAAACCAAATTTGGTTCTATTATTTAGATTCCACATCTGAGGAAACCTAAAGTTCAGACAGGTTAAATAACTCACTAAAAGTCCAACAGCTTGGAACTAAAGCTGGGACTCAAACCCAGATCTCTGACTCTACAACCCATACTCTTAGCCACAAATACATACCAATAGTTGACTTTGAGTGCTTACTGTGTCAGACACTGTGCTAAATGCTTTATCTGTATTTCTCTTTTAATCCTCACAACCATTTTATGAGGAACAATCTATTATTATCTGAATTTTACAGCTGGGGAAATTAATATACTGAGAGATTAAATAACTTGCCTCAAATAACAAACTGATTAAATGGCAGAGTAGGGATTTGAATACCTCACTGAATTCTCAGCAACATGGTTGCTCCTTCAACGTCCTCACATCCCAAGCTCTCCTTGGTCTGGACCCTATAACATTCTTCAGCATCATTCCTTCTCCTTAACCACTACCCCCTTTGTGTGCTAGCATTACCTGACTGCTTATAGTTGCTGTCCCCTTCCAACTCATCTCCACTTCTGCACTGTTTCTTTAATGTCCCTGTATCTTTACTAATGCTATTACCTACACTGGTTAATGCCCTCCTCCTCTCTTCCTCTGGATAATACTACTTATCCTTAAACAATTCCACACAGAGTTATCTACTCCAGGGGGCCTTCTCCTCTCTTCTGCTCCCTCTTTGTTTAGGTGCTTCTCCTGTCTTCTCTCACAGTACCTTGTGCATCTCTCAATGACATCATTTTATATGATATTCTGTTTCTCACCTGTTTTCCTCACCAGAGTCTATGCTCTTCCAAGGCAGGAAACCCACACTCACACAAATATCCATATAGTTTGTATACCCAATGCCTAGTATAGTTCTTAAATACCACAGGCATTCATTAAATTTTTTTTAACTGAGAAAATAAGCAACGTTTTCAAGGTCACACAATGAAGCTTTGCCAGACCTAAGATCAATCAGTTCAAGATGTTACACATCTGATCCAATACTCTGAACAGTTTCTCAATCAATGGCCCATAAATGGACTAAAGTTCTGAGATACTGTGCCCTTCGGAAATATTTCCCCCATGGTACCATATGAACATAGCTATGCCCTGATGTTGAAAAGGTTTAGACAGTTTGGTAAATTACATTACTGGGGCTGGCAACCACAAAGTAATAGGGGTCTGATGTGTAGGTATGGTTACCTGAACAGAGGCAAAGGAGTCTTGAAAAACTCCAGAAAGTTTGCTCTCACCAGGGCCTATGCTCAATGAGTCCAAGAGAGTGACATACACCATTCTGTTCCCTCAACCCCCACCAAAATATCACACACGCTCCCCAACACCACTGCCATGGGGCAGCCCTCAGATTACAGCTATGGACCCACCTCTCTATTTTAGCCTGTCTTTGAGATGCCATAGTAACAAGGCTAGGATAGGCGATGGAGGAACTAGCAGTGTTATTTTCAGTTGTTTTGTTCTTGGTTTGGGGAAGCTCAAACTCTGCCACATGATAGTAATGGCACTGAGTTAAAAAGTTTATAAAGTGTTCTCGAGCCAGCTGCAAATGATCTAGACGTTTGCTGGGGTTGACTTGTTTCATGGTGAGAGCTCCTTGAAATGCTGGCACCATCAGGTACTTCAGGTCGCTGGAAGCAATCTCTTCCAAATCTTCATTTCGGCTGAAAGGAGCAAAGAGGAGGCCATAAAGCCTGGTTGGCATTTAAACTGTGGCCCTTACTAGGTGGGAGAGGGAAAGGCTAAGCTTGGGAATGGGGCAAAGGGAGGCAGCAAGGGGAACAACACCCAGTTTCATCAACAAAAGTGGCTGAGCGCTCACATTCAATGCCTATGCAGTGGGCCGACACTAGGGAGCAGAGTCGACAACAGGGAGCAGAGTCATGGGACATCAATCATCTCGGAAGATAGGTGGAGAACGTATGCAATATCGCTGGGAGGCAGGAACAAGAGGTTCTTAGTAATAAAGGTCCCCTCCTTCCAGGAGCAATGGCTCCACCCTTGGTAACCAGTATTACTTTTGTTCTCAGCCCTTGTTACCCTCTCTCCCATACCTGAACAAGTCGAGCTGCGATAACATTTCGGCAGCCTTCTCGAGAACGTCCAGTCCCTTGAACACCTTGTCCTGGACTATCCGGGAGCCGGTGGGTTCAGTCGCTGCTTCCACTTCATCCAGAAGCAGTCTGCCGGTTTCAAACAGGTCGGGGAGTCGCGGTAGCAGTAACTCGTCTTCACCAGCTGCCATCTTGGGGGAGGGAGGAACCCGGGAGACCTCACTTCCGGGGTCAAAGGCCACCTTGGTAAGGAAGAATCTGCGAGCCCCAACGAAACCGGAAAGGGCGTCGCATTGGTCCTGTCGCTTCATTGTTACCAAAGCATCGAAGGACTTCTGGGCACGACTGTTTCCTGGCCCTGGCAACTGTTTCCATAGGCTCGTTTTACCAGGCAGCCCATTACAAGCCACCGGCATCTGTTAAAAACAAACACACAAGCAAAACCCAAGGCACAGTTTTTCAGTGTGCTCCCACGACCAACACTGGGCCAGGAGTTTTGTGGGCTCTGAGGCCCGGGTGTAGTGAGGCGTAATTCAGAGAATGAGCGCCAGCCCTAGGAAGAGGCAGCGCGTTTTAGGAGCAGGTCAGGCGCCCGCCTTGCCTTGCGGGTCGCTTCCTAAATTGAGTAGTTCCAGCAGCGGCAGGGTCCAGGTGCTGCGCCGCTCCCCAGGTTCGCTGGTCTGGTTGCTTCTGCGCGACGTGCAAGTAGCACCCCCCTCCGGCTTCCGTCCACCCATAAGAGCTTCGTGTTCCATTAGCCAATACTCACCTGACCCCTTCCCCTTCACGTCACTCCTCTTCTCCACACACACCAATGTCCTTTTTTGCCGGCTCCCTCTCCCTAGTTCTGATAGTTTGGTAACCTGTAATTCCGATCGCTCCACAGCTGACCTCCCAAATCAGATGTTACTTCCTTTGTGCAACCTTCCTTAAGTCCCCCCTCCCCACCCAGGGCCCCTCAGCCCGAACTCAGGGTTTCTCCTGTCCATCTCTATTATAGCACCTACTTCGCTGTATGGTAGCTAATGATTTACAAATCTCCCTTATCAGAATGAATCTGATCTATCTGCACACCCCTCTGGCTAGCATGAGTATTAACTTATTAAGTGCTCGGTGTCAGTATTTGAATAGAAAAATAAATCATCAGTTTGGAAAGCAGCCCAATGATGCAGAACTGCGCTGTTCAATAAGTAGCCACTACCCACATGTGGCTAGTGAGCACCTGAAAGTGGCTATTTCGAATTAAGATGTGCTGTAAGTATAAAATACACCCCCAAAATGTGAAGACATTACAAAAAAGAATGTAAAATATTTCAATACTTTTTACATTGACCACATGTTGAAATGATATTATTTTGGATATACTGTGTTAAATATATTACTAGAATTAATTTCATTTCATTGCACGTTTTATTTATTTATTTTTTTTGAGACAGAGTCTCACTGTGTCACCCTCGGTAGAGTGCTTTGGCGTCACAGCTCATAGCAACCTCAAACTCGTGGGCCCAAGTGATTCTCCTGCCTCAGCCTTCACAACTAGCTGGGACTATAGGCGCCTGCCACAACGCTTGGCTATTTTTAGACATAAAGTCTCCCTCTGGCTCAGGTTGGTCTCGAAACTGTGAGCTCAGGCAATCCACCCACATCGGCCTTCCATAGTGCTAGGATTACAGGTGTGATGCACCATGCCTGGCCTCATTTCACTTTTTAAATGTGCCTACTAGAAAATTTAAAACTACATTTGTTGTTCACATTATATTTCTATTGGACAGCATTGATGTAAAATAGAATTCCAGGGCTTTGAAAAAAGGGATATCATTACTTTGAACACATCCATATAAATATATACTGATTACCGTAGGACACACCTTGAGTTGTCTCAGGCCATTTAAGTTAAATAGGAGGCACATTGCCTGCCCATGAAAATAAACTTTTAAACTAAATTTATTTTAAACTACATATAGCTGAGAAGAAAAAAATTTCATATCAAAACAACTAGAGGGCAATATAGGACAGTATAGAATTGGGTGATATGTTATACTGCACAGGCTGTTGGAAACCCAAGAAATGACAAGTTATTCCATGCTAGGACTAGTTCAGAAGACTTCTTAGACATGATATGCAGCTATAGAATTTCAAAGCTTGAAAGGAAACTCAAAAATCAGAGGCAAAAACTAAGACCAGAAAAGGCTAATTTGCCCAACCAGTTTGTAACAAAGCCACCGAGTTCAATTACTTCTACTCCATCACCTTCAGATGGACAGTATTAAGAAAGACAGAAAAGACCTTTTACGTGGGACAGAATGAAATCCCAAGCTAGTACAGTGCTTCACAAGAGGGAGGAGAGGGGGCATAAGTGTAGGTTGAAAAAGCTTTCCAAGTGATTCTAATAAACCTCCCTTGAAACCTCTGCTTTACAAGCTGAGGAGGTGTGAGACTCTGGCAAGTTACTTGGTTTGTCTGGCACCTCTAAGCAACTATAGTAAACTGAACAGCCTGGTCAGCCCTGGCCAGGAAGACCAAGAAGACAAAGATCTATTTGTGGAGGAGCCTTGGAAACTCAGTAATTGTGAGACTGAAGATAATTTGTTTCTCTGCATTTACTTTGATTAAGATATGTTTTTGGGCTCAGCGCCTGTGGCTCAAGTAGCTAAGGCACCAGCCACATACACCAGAGCTGGCAGGTTTGAATCCAACCTGGGCCCACCAAACAACAATGACGGCTGCAACCAAAAAACAGCCAGGCCTTGTGGTGGGCACCTGTAGTCCAGCTACTTGGGAGGCGGAGGCAGGAGAATCAC
>CAUYQV010087506.1:0-27321 GCA_963574575.1 Galagoides demidoff | reverse complement strand
GAAATGTAACCTTTGGAGGCTTGAAGGGATATTCTGGTGTAAAAGTAATATCAAGGAAGAATACACTGCCCTCATACACAGATCCTGGAGGCCCTAGAATGGTTGATCTCCATTCGTAGACGTTATCGCCTTTGGGACTAGCCCTGCAGTTAGGTGGGGGGTCTAAAGTGATGTCTGCCAGTTCTTTCTGAATCCTCTTGGCGCTGGTGGAGAGGAGTTTGGAGTTTTTGCTCATGCTGACTTTACTCTCCTTCTTCTTGGGGGTGTTTGTTCCTTTCTCGGTTTGCATGCAGCGTAAATAAGGAACTTGGGCGCTGTCAGGAGGGCACATTGGCCAGGGGTGCACCGGGCCGCCCACCGCCCTCCACCCAATTTTCAAAGTCTCCAGGCCCATTAAGGCTTCTGCAAATCAGACGCAGCTTGTTTATTTTTTTTCCCAATATTTAATCTTAATTTCATTTTGACCATACATTTCATATGTGTAGTCGTAAGTCTAACCTTTATCATCTGTATTATTTGAGTTCTTCTTCATTGCACGTGTTAGTAAAATGATGTCTTATAAACCACATTCATTTTGCCAGACCAATTTTGTGGGGAGTACTTCCAACATTCCCACCGTGTTTAGTATTTCTCTGCATTCATTGAACCTGTTTTTATTCTCATCTTTCAGGTTGAAGATGAAAATGTTCAGCAGAACTGTGTTTTGCAATATGCATCTGATACTTCATCAAAGTACTATTTTAAGTGGAAAATAGTTTTAAAAATAGGGAATGAAACGAAATGCCAAGCAATTGAAGACATTCTAATATTGGATATTGTGAACACATAACAGAGGAAGAGACTCTGTATTTAATGCTGTGCTGGGCACCACTTAACACTGAGGAGCAACAGTAAGAATTACATTTCCATCTTGGGGGAAAATCAAGAGCTCTGAAAGTCAGTAAGTCTGTCAGTCCAAAAAGTTACTTTTTATGTCTCTTTCTCTCTCGTTGATGATGCCTATTCATTAAAGTTTTATTATATAATATGCCCTTTTTAGTATGACTCACTGTGTCTCAATTAAGCTTTAGTGGCCCCACATAAAGCCTAATGCAAGCTAAAGGCTCTTTTTATTCCCTTATCTGTACTGGGCACCAAACCTAAGCCATCTATCAGTGCTTTTTACACAGTTCCTGAATAGACATTTGTTACCCAGAAGTTCTTCCCCAGTTTCCCAGAATTTTTGAAATATTTGGTGTCCTTTGAAATACTTTTAAATCTATAAATATAGGCGTTTCAACCAGAACCGATACTGCCACAATGCAACCACTGATTGCTTGGGGTTTTATTTTTGAAACATCATCAGACCATGGATTGAAGCAGAAAAGGGAAATTCATCCAACTTGCTGGGTTTAATTTGGGCTATGTTGGCATTTAGCAGGTATGTTTCACAGCACAGACTTTTCCGTGGGCACCAGAAGCCTGGAGACCAGAGGCAGAGTCACTATTGAGGGCATTTCATTGCTATCGATAAAACTCATCTTTGAGTGAGCTGAAGAATATAGAAATGATTTTTAAAAACTACAAATAAAACTTATGGTTACTGGGTGGCAGGATGCTAGACAGCAAAGCTCACGGACGGGAGAAGCAGGCTGTCTGGGCCGTGTCCTGTATCTTGCCTTGTGTGCATCTTCGGGTAAGCATTCTAGGTCTCACTGCCTCATCTATGGGCTCCAACTGTCCTCTGAGCAAACTGGGGGGAAAAAATTATTTTTCTCACGTAGGATCCAATCCAGGATCACACTTTGTATATTATTGTCATATTTCTTTTGTCTTAATTAACAAGAGACATTTATTCCATTTTCCCTTGACTTTCATGATCTTGACAATGTGAGAAATACAGAGACTTTATTTTACAGAATGTCTTTTGATTTGTTTCTGATCTTTCCTCATGATGACACTCAGGTCTTACATTTTTGGCTGGGCCATCACAGCAGTGATGCTGTGTCCTCAGTGCAACAGATGAAGGGTCTGCAATGGCTGTGTCTGGCAGCTGTGGTATTGACTCTGATCACTTGGATGAAGTGGAGACTTCTAAGTTCTCCTGCTATGAAAGATTTTATTTCTATTTTCAGTTAGTAAGTCTCTCATGAGGACATCATCTGATATCTCCTCTTAGTTCTACTCACTAGTTTTAGTGTTCATGTACATTTTTTAGAGACACCTCAACCCCCACCCCTGCCCAGACTCTAAGATTCTTTCTCCCACTGTGTTTTAGGTATAATCTTGAATACATCACTCCTCAGCCTAATATTCAGTTCTTTTCCTTTCATAGAACAAAGGGTCCACTCCTCAGCGCAGCCTGGGAGGCCTTCACGATCTGGCCGCACCCAACCTTTGCAGGTTTAGTTCCCCCCATACTCTGAGAAACCCAGTCTGATTGCTTTTGGCTCCCCAGGTGTGTCACCCACCCTCTTGCTTCCGTGGCCTTTGCACATGAGTTTGTAGTGGGCTGAATGGTGCCTCCTGCAAAATGTGTCTGTATCCAAGAGTCTCTGGAAACTGTGACTGTTACCTTATTATCATTATTATTATTATTATTTTGACACAGAGCCTCACTATGTCACCCTGGGTAGAGTGCCATGGTGTCACAACTCACAGTAACCTCAAACTCTTGGGTTTAAGTGATTCTCTTGCCTCAGCCTCCCAAGTAGCTGGAATACAGGTACCCGCCACAATGCCCAGTTATTTTTGTTGTTGTTGCAGTTGTCGTTGTTTACCTGGCCTGGGCCAGGTTTGAACCTGCCAGCCTTGGTGCATGTGGCCAGTGGCGTAACCACTGTACTACGGGAGCTGACACAAGTTACCTTATTTTGAAGAAGGGTCTTTGCAGATATATTTAAGGTAAGAATCTTCAGATAAGGAGATCATCCTATATTATTGGGAGGGCCCTGAATTCAATAATCCATGTCTTCATAAAATAAAGCAGAGGGAGATTTGACACATGGAAGAGGAGGGGGTAATGTGACTATGGAAATAAAGATTGGGATGATGTGACAACAGGTGGAGGAATGCAGCAGCCACTGGAAGCTGGAGCAGCCAAAGAACCAATTCCCTCTTAGAGCCTGTAGGAGGAGGGGGAAGGCCCTGCCAGCACCTTAATTTTAGACTTATGGGCACTAGAACAGTAAGAATATAAATTTCTGTTTTTCTAAGATGCCTAGTTTGTGATACGTTATAGCAGCAACAAGAAACTAATCCATTGCTCTACTTTCTCTGCCTCGAATTCCCTTCCCAGCCCCATTGACTGGTTGAAATCTCATTATCTTGTTTATCTTTAAGGGCACCCCTCACATGTGCATCCTCCACAGAGCCCACCCTGATCCCTCAAGCTCATAGTTACTTCTGTTTTGGGATGAAGTCTGTGCATCTCTTTCAGAATTGAAGCCATTACTCTTGCCACCCAACACAGCTGGTTAAAAATCCTGCCTCTGCCCCTTGTTAACTGCAGATAGATGAGCAGACAACTTAACTATTCTTCCTTAGAAAATTGGTGTGATAATAATACCAATTTCTCAGAGTTTTTGTACATATATGCTGTAATATTCTTGCTATAAAGGGAACATTCAACACTGGCAATTATTATCGTAGCCCCTTGTAAATTTGTCCATGCCATTATAGTTACTTGATCACCTCTCTTCTTCCTCACTGGACCACATCCCTCTTGTTGGACTTGGTCCTTGATCATCTTTATGCCTCTCCTCCCAAAATGACAGTGTCACAAACCCTTTTAGGGTGTTACTATTCAATAAGCATTTGGTAAACTTAAATTTTCTAAAGAAACTGTATCTTTTGGTTCTGTTTTGTCATCTGTGATATGGACTCTTCTAGCTCTAACGGCCGCAGTCCACGAGCCCATGTTGCAACAACAAGGCTGCCTTATGTTTGAGGAACACAAAAATACTGTCTGTCTGTGTGTGTCCATGTGTGCATGCTTGAGCCAAATAGCCACCCAGAATAAAATCTGCAGAAGTGGCCCATGGGCTCTTAGATGTTACTGTGTGACCCTTCTCTCGTTTGACTTTGGAGTTAGTATGCTATTTCAGGAAGTAACTTTGTTTTTCTAAATTTGAAAATTAGCACTTTTCTTGAACATTGATTGTTATTAATGGCACTTGCTCTGGATGTGAATTGCTGAGGTTCGTATGTCACATCTGCTTATTAATAGCTGTGTGGCCCAGGCAAAATGACTTAGCTGCTCTTGGCCTCAGCTTTCTCACAATGAAATGGTAAAAACAGGGTTTGAGGGGTAGTTAATATGTTGGCATGAGTTCCTAGAATTGGGCTTATTCTTAACACTTCCTAGGTGTTCCCTTTCACTGTCATCACCATCATTAACATCATCACCTTTATCACCATCACTCCAAATCTGTGACAGTAAGAACCGAGCAGGGTCAACACCATTTTTTGTTTCTGATGTGTTTTCTGTTCACAAGCTTACACATTGTGAAGATCTCATTCCCTTCCCTCTGTTCTTATTTGCCTTTTCCTCAGTGACTCTCAACTTACTCCTTTATGGCTCATTTCTGTAATTGAAGAAAAAGGATTAATAGGGGAGCAGCCAGAGAGCAGAAGCCCTTGTCACTAAGAATTTGCTGCTCATTAGATGTCCTAACAGTACACTACATCTCATGTGTGAGAACAGTGAAGCTTTCTTTTGCTTGCTGGCCGAGCTGCAGGCAGACAGGATTGGGTTTAAAAACCAACCAAGAAACAACTCAATTTAATGCTCCTGGTCCACCCATTCCTACCACTAGAGAGCACTGTACCCCTAGGTTTGGATTCTTCACCCTCGGTTCGTAAGAATGAGGGCGGCTCAGAAAATACACAAAGAACTTTCTCAGCAGGATTACTTGGTGTGAAAAGGTACCTCCCAGGATTAAATGAAGAGCTTTTAGAAACGGTTGGTATATGGAACCATCCTGTGTTTTCTTAATTCCCAGTAAGATGATTAGCTAGCAAGGAGAAAATTAGGAAATTTCCTCTGAAGTTCTGAAGTTACTACATTAGTCCTCTCATGAAGTAGCAACCATCTTCTTCACCCCTGCTCCCACCCCTCACCTTTCAATCTTGAAATATAATGTTCCTACTTGGGCAGATAGAACTTTGAACTTAAAAATGGGAAGTGATATCAACAAAATGGTGTGGATTAGAGTAATACCTACATAGCTGAAATGAATTAAACAATTAAAGATGCTTTCCTGCATGTTTCCTTTAGACAGAAATAGCACCTGCAGTTTATGATTACCTGCAAAAGTAGTTTTTAGAATATAAAGTGTCAAACTATATTAGTATATTTTTTGTTACATTTGACTCATTGAATATGTGGAAATTATCCATCGAATGGTGATTGTGATGATTGTCACATGAAGTTATGTCTGAGTGGGGTGGAAGGGAGAGAAACTCAACAGTATCTGCAAATGTATTAGACATTTTTGGAGCAGAGAAATGAGAATGCCAGTGAAGAAAGGATGAAGTTCTGATTTTTGCCCTTGAGAATTTGCACTCTAAGGCGAGAAGGAAAACATCTCAGTCTACAAGGACAGTTTAGTAAGATATGCAGAAGCAAATGTCTGTTAATTTAGGACAAACTGTAGAGTGCATCTGTGGCTAGTAGGCTTCATGTTAACTTGATTAAAAGGGAACGTGGAAAATGTCAGAGAAGGAATGGATCTCAAGTTTGGTAAAATTGAAGAGAGAAGCATGGTTTGGTGAAGGCCGGGAAAGTGGCATTTTGGGGGGAATGTGTGTGCCAGAAGAAACATGATATGAGCGGATGGGAGGAGATGGCCGTCTATAGAAGTTACTGCATCTTGACAGTAGGCTCTGACCTTAGAGTGGAAACTACATTTCCTTGAGGATACCAATTTACCTTTAGAATCCAGAGTATATGCCTCACCATTGAGGAAATCTTAGTTGTAACCCTCTCTTTTTAAAAAAGAGTGCCTTACACGTAAAAACACTTTCTCAAGAGAGAGTAATTGGTTGGTTACTCAGTGACTCTTTGTAAAATAGATTTTTTTTTGAAGACAAAACTCAGGGTACTTTTATTTTTTTCAAAATAATTTCTTTCTGCGTAGTTTTCATTTAGGAAATCAGTGTGCGGTGTCTCCACACAATTGAGAAGCAGGGGTTGAGACACAATTGTTACTGGAAATGAAGAACAGGAGTCAACAGGGAGGCAGGGAGTGGGCTTAGTCATGCTGTCTCTTCTAAGCCTTAGCTCCTTCATCTGGAAATGGAAATACTTTTATCCACTATTGTTAACTGCATGGTCGTGGAATAGAAAACACAAGGGAAAACTCTCTGAGGAGTGAAGATGAAATGAAGGTGGCTATCATTTTTATAAAAAGCTATGCTAGATTTAATAATGTCTTCATTTACATACCTCCTGTCAACTTCTGTAAGGAAAGACTTATCTCAGCATTGGACCAAATGTTGTATTTCTACATCCTCTGGATACAGAACCTTATAAAACTAGTGTTTATTGAGCACTTATTATGTGCCAGATACTGTTGGAGGCCCTTTTCTTCTACCAGAGACCTAAAGAAAAGCAAAGATCCATGAGTAAGCTCTTTTAATATTTTTATTATTGCATGATTACTTGATTCAACTTGCTTCCCTTTTGAGAAGTGGAGAAATATAGAAAACCAGTTATAAGAAAGGCATGTTTGTAAAATTTAAAAAAAATTTATTTGGGTGCTCATTAAAGGATCCAATTACATCACTGCCAAATGAGTCAGCCCATAACTGTGCTGTGTTTCCTCCAGCATCTCCAGGCCGCATCTGGTCCTTTATTGGCCTCCTGGGTGCTGTCTGGGGCCTATCTCTTTAAGCTGGCAGTGCCCAGCGGAGCCATCAGAGGTGGTGGCTGCTGCTTTACATTTGGCTGCTGTTTTGAATGTGGCCGCTGGTGAATTTCAAGTATTTTAATTAATTGCACTTTTTAATTGTACAAGTTCTCCAGGGTTTCTGAAATGAAGGGCACTTGTTTTGAAAAAGGAAAATCAACCACCAGCTGTTCACGTCTGTGTGTCTTTTTTCTGTGTGTCAGATGCACCCTGCTTTGGGGGAGCACTCAGGGGAGGGATGTGGCCCCTGACTCCTGAACCACGGCAGGCAGCGTTATGGGACTCGTGGTACAATCCAAAGTCAAGAATAAAACACTAAGTGATCAAATACACAAGCAATCTAGAAGGAGGCCCTGAGTGTGTTGGGGACATTGCAACTGGTGATTCTGGAGAAGCAGGCTGAACACAGGAAGAGGGGGTCACTATATCTGGAAGTCAACACCAGAGCACCTGGAGACTGTCACAGCCCAGGCTCAAGGATTGGAGCACTCTGATCTAAAATCAGATCAACTAATATGTAGAGTCCCTGTAGGTCTTGAATATCTGCTGTACCTGGTCCCCTTGGTGGGCAGGTACATTTCTGCTTTTACCCGCCTGCCTACTTGCCATGGTGCTTAGGTGTTCTCTGTAGAAGCAGAGGCTCACAGGGGTAGGGTAGGGGGATGGAAGCAAGAGCTGCTTTCTCAGATGATCCTGAGGCCTGATGCAGGCATAATTGCCTGGGACACCACTGTCCTTCCCTGTGTGCCCAGCCCCTGCAGATGCTTCTAGACTCAGTTTCCACACTGCCTCTTCTACACGGCTTCCCCAAGTCCCCTGGGCTTGGTTGGGGACTTGCATCTGTAGTGGCTGTGGTACATTCTTCTATAAAGATTTACTAGTCTCATTCCTTACACTGTAAACCCCTCAAAGGCGAGCACCCGGGGCCTAGCACGGTGCTGGGACAAAGAAGGTGCTCAGCTAATGTTTGCTGAGAAAACATGAAGGTCTCAATAAAGGTTTTCAAACTCCAGTCATTTGGGGGCCACTTTCCCAATGATTGTCACGTCTGAGGACACCTTGTAATTTAATTTGGCATTTTTCATCAAATGAAATCACTTTTTAAAAACCTCACCTATTTTTGAGAACATCTAAAATGACAAGCTTGCTCTGCTGGCAATGTCTTTATTTTTATATACGTTAAAGTGAGTGACCATGAATTCAAGCAAAGGCTGTATCTGAACACTCACCCTGCACACCTCTTAGGCCACATCACATGCTGCAGAGCCTGGTGGGCCCCCGCTGAACTAATTGCCCTGCCACGGCCCCTGCTGATGACATTGCCAAAACTTTTCTACTGTCTCAACTACTGCCAGCTTGTCACCATCCCAGCCAGCCCGTTGCGCTCAGCTGCCCTCTGTCCCACAGGCCTGGCTTCCTCCTATCTAAAGTGGGTCTAGCCAGCCTTCTCTTCCCCCACAGCCTCACTCTCTAGAGGGCCACGATTCTTTGAGTGGTCGATTAGAATCTATGACATGGTATTAAAGGTTAACAAGGTGACACAAATGAATATCAACGGTGGGCTCCAGAAAATGGAATCTGGGGCCATAGGTGGGAGATTTCTGCAAGGAAGAAATTTGGGTTGGAGGTACCTTCTGGCTTCTCTCACCCTTGGGTGTGATATGTCTTGATACTTATTTATTTAATTGAAAAGTATTATATGACCATTATTTCCTCCATTTTAGAAATAAACTGTCCTAGCTTCGCTCACTTTTCAGTCCGTTGGTTATTTTGATTCCCTCTTTTTGGAATTCTCCCTAGTTTCCTTCATGGGTTTTTCTTGGTAGAGTAGAGGTGGAAAGTTGATCAACAACGTCTGGGAAAATAAACGTCTGTTTCCCAATCACATCCTTCCGTGCACAAGAATCACATTCAGCTGCTCTATAAACACTGGTGTCATAGTGGGACAAGCATCTCTTCTGGGCTCAAAGGAGCAGATTCAATTTTCACCTTTGTGAGTTTCCAGCTCTGTAGCTTTGACTAAATTGTTATCTTCGCTTCTCAGCTTTTGTGGATGTAAAAGAAGGAGAATGATAGTGTCCATATCCCACTAACACAGGCTTATTGTGAGGAGTAAGACAGTGTATACTCTCACTCCTGAGCCAGTGCCATCGCAGAGTGCCTGGTACAGAGATTCGGTCAGGCTGTGCTGGGAATATTGACGACCCCTCAAGGGCAACTTGTCATTTCTCCTTGAGACTGAAATCCATCTTACCACATTGGCCCTTTTCTGGGTGCTTCAGACACTGTATGAAATCCAGTAGATGTCCAGGAATCCAGAAGGCTACAGACCCTTGGCACATTTGTATATGATCGTGTAGATGTATGCAGTTGACATTGATTATAGTACTTCTCTTATTCCTTAAATTGGGTGAACTGAGCCTGCAATGCTTAGCCTTTGCATTCTAAGGTCTCCTTGTTTTGGTTCCACTGCTCTAAAAAGTCTGTGGAGCAGGCCCTGAGCCAAATCTTGGGCAGCGTCTGCCAGGCTTGTCTTAAAGCCAAATATGAGACCGCTGGGCCAAGAGTGTTTTTGGCCCAGAGAGGCCACAACACCTCATATCCAACAGGGAGGGGAATCCACTGCCCATAAACTCAGTAAAGAACAAAAAGGGACATTGAAGTGAGTATAACTCCCAGGGAGTTTCAATGGAGTCTGACAGATAAAGCCTCAAATTCTGGGATCTTATGTCTGGGATTGCTGCCTCCCAGCACAGAGGTGACACTCCCAGGGACTTAGTGACCTCATTTTGCTCTGGAGAGACACAGATAGGTATCACAAGACTCTCATCTGACTAGGTCTGAATGGCAGCCTCTGTTTAAAGACAGATGTCTGACAGGGCCAGCCAGGATGATGTAGGATGTCAGCAGAGCCCTGACAAGGGCAGGGGAGCCACGCAAACAGTGCTTTCCTCTGTGACGGCTAGAACCAAACCCATGCGTCCAGAGGCTCACTTCATAAGCTTCTTGTTCCCCCTGTCTCCACCCCAATGCAAAATGATGTAACTGTGATAACTAACCACAACGAGCATCCTCACTTGCATAAATCCATCTGTGTTATTTGTGCTTGGTTTGGAACCTTTGTCATCACAGATCATGTCTAATCCAAATACATGCCTAAACTTAGTTCCCGGTCTGCAACGTTATTAGTGAGTTATGTGGGTTTGAGATGAAGGTAATATATTGTCAGCAGGCTAGGCAGCTGGAGGAGGGAGCACTGGGTGTTCCCATGGGACCTGAATGAAAACATGATGCCTAATATTTCAGCAAGTGCCTCCCCCTTCCCCTTAGAACCATTGCAAAACCAGCCATTAGGGCTGCTACTGGAATCTTGGCACATTCCTTTTGCCTCGTTGCTGGGAATCATTTGTAAAGTTCTGTTGTGGCAATGTACTAGAATGATACTAATCATGTCCAACTCTGTTATTTCTTTCACACGAGGGACTCTGTGTTAGTAACCAACTCAGAGCCTATCCAAAAAATCAATTTATTTCTCTCTGTGGCTTTAGGATGGAATTCCTTCTTTAAAAATCACACATTTTGATCGTAGTTGACCCTTCTCTAGTCTAGAGATAAATTCAGGCCAGAAACCATCAATCTGAATGATGTTTCCAAGATCATTTCTTGGTTTGAGTTTATCTATATAGAAAGAAGTGAATGAATAGGGACAGAAGAAAGAGTCTGTTAGCAGGAAGTATTAGACCTGACTTAGTAGTGTAAGTGGCTTCATGACCTAAAATGGCTGTTGTCTTTTTATAATTAAAAATTGTAGGGGGTGGCCACATAACTTTTGAGCATAATAAAAACTCAAATAGTACCAAGAGATAAACAGAATGAAAGTGAAGCATCACACTCCAGACCCTCAATCGCATAGTACTCCAGCACATGAATGTACATCATCTAATTTTACCGTTCTACTAGTAATGGGCATTTTGGTTATGTCCATCTTTTATCTATTCAAAATAAGTTACAATAATATCTATATGTCTATGTCTTCATGGCTATTTTAAGTTTATAAGAAAAATTTCTGGTTAGGTTGAGAGTATTTATAAAATTCTTGGAATTACTTGGTCAAAGCATCTGTATATGAAATGGCTACCTTCTAAGTAACTATTCATTTCAGACTTTAAAGAGAGTTTCTTATTCTCATTGGCAATGAAAAACCCTTTTTCCTTTGCCTGGAAGTCCCTTCCCTTGCTCTTTAATTAGAGAGTTCTTAGTTAATTTTCTGGTATCTTTCAAATGTCACTGTTTCTATGAAGTCTCCATTGACCTCTGCAGGCAAAATTAATTATTACCTCCTTCATACCTCCCATCACTGTGTACTACCTCTGTGGCAGCAGGATCACATGAAATTATCTTTTACTGATGTGCCTACTTCCCCAACTAGAAAAGGTCTAATTATTGGAGCAGAACAGATGGGATAAAAACAGGGTTGGGGATGAAGGTGAGTTGTCTGGGCTGCAGGGAGAGTTATCCCTAAGGAGGCAGTGTGGTGGTGAGGGTTCAGCCAAAAGAAACAAAGACACATTCAAACTTGTTCAAAGAAGCAAATGCTTTGTGAAGGGAAGCTTATGGGGCATTAAATGAAACAGAGTTCTCCCAGGAGCTAAGAAAAGTATATTAGTTATCTAATGCTGTGTAGCAAATTACTTCAAAACTTAGTAGTTTAAAACAATAAACATTTATTATCTCATAGTTTCTTTGGGTCAGAAATTCAAGAGCAGCTCTAATCAGCTAGTCCTACTTCAAGCTTTCCCATGAAGTTGTAGCCAATTATCTCCAGGCTCAACCAGGAGGATTTTTTCCCAAGCTCACTCATAGGGCTCTTGGCAGGCCTCAGGTCCTTACCTTTTCCCCTAGGTGGGCTTCTCCATAGATGGCCTAAGTTTCCTAAGGACATGGCCATTTGCCTTGCCCACAGTGAGTCATCTAAGAGAATGAATCCAAGACAGAAGCCACAGTATTGTCGCTTAACCCTCAAAGTGGCACACCATCACTCCTGTTCTGTTCACCTACGTACCAGCTCTGTGAGAGGAAGCTCCCTGCGGGTGTGAATCCCAGCCGGCGAAGGGTCCTTAGGTGCCATCATGAAGGCTGATTACCAGAGAAATGACCTGCATAACACTAGTCATCTTCAGATCTAGAACTAGAAGACACTAAGGTACCAAATATACATCTTACTGACTCCTGTAGGGATGGTTTGGTCTCTCTTGGCAGTGTCACTGCTACTTCCCGCACACCTACCCCATCTCCCTCTAGTTTTACTCACTAACTTGGTCTCCTCACCTTATCAGTTTGTGCATGGTCTTACAAGGGCTCTCTGGTCCAGCCCTACTCATGCTCACATAATTTTATTCTCCTTCCTAATTGCTAGTGCCTCAGTTACTTAATTCTAAATCCCACAAGAGCAATCTGGTTGCTCCAGCTCACCTTTTCACATAAGTCATAGGTAGAGGCTCAACCTCTAGTAGAAAAACAGTTGGGTTGAATGCTTAATTCTTAGAGGCTGGGATTGGGGGCCATTCATGCAATGGTGTTCATGCAACAGGAGCCCTGTGGCAGAGATGTCTAAGGTTGGGCCAAGTTTCCTGGAAGCCTTAGATGGGACAAACACCAACTTCCATCTTTTTTGGGGGGGGGGGGTTGAGACAGAGTCTCACTTTGTGGCCCTTGAGTAGAAGGTCATAGCATCATAGCTCACAGCAACCTCAGACCTCAGACTCTTGGGCTCCAGTGGTCCTCTTGCCTCAGCCTCCCAAATGGTTGGATCTACAGGCACCCACCACAGTGCCCAGCTGTTTTTAGAGATGGGGTCTCACTCTTGCTCAGGCTGGTCTCAAAATCCTGTACTTAGGCAATCTACCCACCTTGGCCTCCCAGAGCGCTGGGATTAAAGGTGTGAACCACCACACCTGGCCCAACTAGCATCTTTAGTGATTAAGACACAGCCTCTGGAGCCTGTCAAAGTAGAACCTGAATCTTGGTCCTCAGTTTACTAGCCCTGGTTTTCTTAGGTAACGTACGCATGCCATGTCTGTGAAATGGGTGTAATAATAATATTATTGTACTTGATAGCATTGCCACAGAGACTAATTAGATTGTATGTGTTTGCTGTCGTCTTATCCTAGAGCTTATTTTGGGTGGTATTTCTGGAAGCAAATGGATGGAGTCAGAGGATGTATCTCCATCTGTTTAATTCACTTATTTATTTGACACATATTTATGAATAATTTTCTTCCTTTCTGTTGGAATTTGCTTTTTGGTTATAACACATCCTTTGAAATTATGTTCACAGTTGACTAACCATCACATTACTCACAAAAGCTAGTTTAGGATTTTCTTTCTTTTAAAAAAATTCTTTACAGGTGCCCAGTTTCCCTGGGGCCTTCTCTCACTTTTCATAGATAACATCTTTATTTCCTTTCCCAAGAAGAGGTAACAGTGGGTAATGGAAAAAAAATCCCAGTCTTGGCACAAGAAGATGTGAATTTCAATCTTGGCTCTGCTGCTGACTGTTTGGAAAGTTACCTGTCTTCATGGAACTGGTTTTCTGCTCTATAAAATGGTTATAATAAAACTGACCTCACATAAGAGAACATAGGATGTGGTAGTGAAGAACACAGACTTTGAAACCAAATCATTGAGTTCAAGGGCTAGATCTGCCTTTCACAAGCACCTCGTACAAGTTAACTAGCCTCTTGGTTCCTTGATTTCTCCATTTGTAACACAAGATGACAATGTCAGCCCCATGGACTATGGTGTGGGGCTAGGAAGACTCAATGGGCTGATGTGAGTAAACAACCTGGCATGTATTCATAGCTGCATAAATGCATGTATGTTTTTATATGCATATGGTTTTGTTCCTGTCTCTAAGAACCAATCATAACATTTTACTAACTCTATCAGACATAGGAACAAAGCAAAACGTCCATATATTCATAGGTTAGAAGTTATGAGTTCCTCCTTCTTACTGTGTCCTTCTAGATATGTTTTGCATCATCCTTCCCTCATTCTTACAACATCAGGAAAAAATATGGTATGTGACTATTATCTGTCTCTATCTCTTCATCACCAGCTTTGTGAAAAGAAAGCCATGATGATATTTCATTTTCAACAACTTCTGACCCCACTGACTCTCGGGTCAGGCTTCTGGACTCTGCTGCCTTCCTCACTCTTTTCTTTGCTGCAACCACTTCCTTGTAGCACACAGTGGGCCTCTTAGTTCAGCCCATCCAAAAGGACTTACCATCTTGAATTCTGTCCTATACCACACACCTTTGTAAAATACTTGGATCACCCTCTTCTCTATTGTTTTTAATGTGCTTCCCTCCCACTCCGCCCCCCCCTTCCCTTGGTCCGTCCTCCTCTCCACGGCCTTAAATTCTCTTCTATGCGAGGGTCCTTTCAAATATGTGAATCAGGCTCTAGCTGTCCTTTTTGAGTCTGAGTCCTTTGAATTATAGATCCCACATACCTGAAACCAAATGCATCATGCACCTTTCCATTTAACTGCTCAGTCTTCTCACTTCTGCGAATGGCACTGCCCTTGCCCTGGGCACCAAGGGTCAGAATCATCCACCCATTGTTTCGCTTACTGAGATCTCAACTTCCATTGTGTGATAAGCGTTGCCCTTGGCACGGGGAATAAAAACATGCCCGCGTCTGTCCTTGGGTTTACAAGTTAGGGAGGGATAGATGTCCAAGCAAGTGTGGTGGGTGGGGCTTAGATAAGGGCGTGGTCTGCTTTGCCGAAGGAGGAGGAACGCACAGAAAAGGCTGCAAGGAGGAGCTTGATTAAATGATAATAGTGGGAAGACTTTCAAAAGATAGAGGAAAAGTCAAACAAAGGAGAGTCTGAACCAAGGCAAGAGGAGAAAAACAGCCGAGAGCTGCCAGGCCCTCAGCAGCTCACCACGCAGGCCGCTGCCAGGGGCCGGGCTCCCGGCAGGCAGACACAGAGACCTCTCCCGCACATGTCCTCGCCTTGAGTTCCCCGTTCTCCAGTTCCCTATTCAATCCTGCGTCACTTCATTATTGTTTGGACTTTATTATTAACTTTTTGTTATGAAACACTAAAAACGCATACAAAAGAAGATACTGTAATGAATTCCCCTCCACTCATCATAAGTTCACCAGTAATCAATTCTGTATCCCCACTCCCGAACTGCCCGTTACTGTTCTATTGACTTGGTCTCATCTTATTCTATTCACAAACACTCTTAAAAGGAAAAACATTTTAACAAACATAACCACTATGTATAATTTTAAACTAAAATTGCCAATAGTTTCTTAATGTTATCAGACATGTCATCTATGGTTTTATTTCTCATAGTTTGTTTTTACCAAGATCCAGAAACAGTCCATGTTTGTGATTAGTTGATAACTTTTAAGCATCTTTTAATCTATATGTTTTTCCCTCCATTTTTCCCCCTTCCAACTTATTTGTTGAATAAAACAGGTCTTTTGTCCTTAGATTCTCCCTACAGACTGGATTTTGTTAACTGTAGCTTTGTGGTATCATTAGAGATATTCCACTATCCCTTGTCTTTTGTATAAATTGGTGGTTAGTTCTGTACATTTGGCACAATGGTGATATTCTATTTCTATCATTCCTTATTCTTTATTGGCAGAAATACTTCTCTTAAGATAAAGTTCCCTTCATTTGACGTTTGGGTTCCTGGCACTGCATCTCACGCAGGAAAGGAAAGATAAATGCATGATTATTTTCCTTACTGGATGATTTCCTAGTGTCTTCCAAGAATGACTAATTACTGTCTTTCTTTTTAATGTCACTAGTAAATGCAGATCTTACCTGCATATGCTGTATTTCAATTCACTACAATTGTTACCCTGATTTGAAGCTCGAATGGCCCTGTGTTTGGCCTGTGGTGGTTCTTTCAGGTTGGCTCTTGGTTCTTTTTCCCCAACCCACTAGTCCTTTCTGACATAAGATAGTCCAGATCCATACTGTATGTCTCCTGCCCCAGACTTGAAGCCAGCCACATCTTCAAGAAAGTCTTGATTTCTTTTAGTGGAAAACATATTTCAAGACCACAGTTAGAGTACGAGCTTTCTCCATTATTTGAACCTCGACTGTCATCTCAAACTTGACCCACCAGCTTCAGGTTCCTATATACATTTGTACTTCAAATGTGCTGTGGGTTTGCTGCCAGCTCTTCCTGAAGCCCCACACTAGTTACATCTCACTTGCACGTGGCCATTTTCACCAGCCTCCCTGATTTTCCAGGTCCACATGGAGGACTTTCCAAACCTGCTTCCGAGCATGGTCTCACCTGTGGTCCTTGCTGCAACACTGCCTTCCTACCCCTGACATACCCTCATACCAGCCAAACTCACCCACTTGTAGTTTCATGACCCGACCTCCTATTTTCCTACCTTTGTGTGCTTTTTCATGCTTTTCCTTCATTTGGAATCCCCTTTCCTCTGTACCTCTGTCTTTAGATGTCCTTGGAGACACAGCTAATTCCAGGGCTGGGTCAGTAAATGAACCAGCCTTTCCTTAAATACCACCTCTGCTTTGGGGGCTTGCCTGTTGCCTCATAATGAAAGCTCTTCTCTCTCTAAACCCCTTTAGCTCTGTCTCAAGCACAGACATATTGCTGGTGGGACTATGAATTTCTAAAGGGCTGAGGTCTTGGCTTATTCATTCGTTAAATTCCTGGTGCTAACAATTCCCTCATACATAGACAATACTCCGATAAATGTCTATAGACTCAAGAAACAGACAAATGCCTAAATGAATAATTTACGTTCTGCGTGGTGTTATGATTAGTAGCTTCCCATCCTATTCTCACTTCCCTTCAATTGTAAGCATGACCTCCTTGGTGGCAGGGATGGGGATTCCCCTCTTCTCTCCCTCTCACAGCCCCTAACACAACATAGCTTAACTTAGAGTAGCCGCTCACTGCACACTGGCTAAATTAATTTATGACGCAAAAGAGAAGATTTTAAATCCAAAGGCTTACTCTTACTTTAGCCAACAAAAGTTTGAGCTTCTGACTTGCTCTGTTCTACCTCAGTGGCAGAGAACTTTGGTGCTAATGAAAAGCCCAATTTCCCTTTCAGAGTTTTACCATTATGTACTTTAGAGTAGGCCAGTTTAATATTGCAATTCTTGTCTCCCCCCTTCTTATTCTTTGGTTTTTTTTTTTTTTTTTTTTTTTTTTTTTGAGACGGAGCCTCAAGCTATCCCCCTGGGTAGAGTGTCATGGCATCACAGCTCATAGCAACCTCCAACTCTTGGGCTCAAGCAAGTCTCCTGCCTCTGCCTCCCAAGTAGCTGGGACTACAGGTGCCCGCCACAACACTTGGCCATTTTTTCGTTGCAGCCATCATTGCTGTTTGGCGGGCCCGGGCTGGAGATTCAAACCTGCCACCTTAGGTGTACGTGGCTGGCGCCTTAGCCGATTGAGCCACAGGCACCGAGCCCTTATTTGTTTTTATTTCCTCTCTCTCTCTAAAGCATCCTGTGTGGTTGAGCCTCTTTTAGGCTCATCTCAGAGGCTCAATGTGACAGAGAAAAAGCTTTCCAGAATATAGTCCAAGAACAAACAACCATTGACCCTGGAGATGATAGCACAAAAATGCTATTGACAAAAGATGGTCAGAGAGCAGTTGCCTTTATTTGGACAGAGTGAGGAAAGACCTCCAAGTGAGTCTGTTAGCCAAGCACAGCCTGGGTGTTCTATTGCCCTTTGTGGGAGCGTCACATGCCTATGACATCTGCAGCCAGGGAAGGGATCCAGAGTTTTCAGTGGTTGCACAGTGTGCATGTGGGTGACGCTAAGTGCTCCAAGTCACTCATCCTGCTGGCGCTAAGTGCCCCAAGTCACTCATCCTGCTAGCTGGAGTTGGGCTTAAATGCTGTAGGCTGAGTTTTTAGGCCCATACTCTTTCTGCCGTACTCATATCCCTTTCTTTTGTGAGGAAACTAAGAATTGTTTGTTCTGTGGAAACGCTGAAGTCACAAGACAGTGGCACCTGGGTATTCTGGAACGTGATTTCTCCTTCCCTATCTTCTAGTAACAAGCTGCCGGGAGACGCTGGATTTGTCCTCTTACTGCGTTGGTCCTCAGCCTCTTTATACACCAAATAGCTAATCTTAGGGTACTTTCTAGCTTTGAATAATATTCATGACTTTCCTGCTATTGGAAATTCTGGTAATTTGAGGAATTACTAAAGGGATCTTTTGAATATGATAGCTGATTATTTTGAACAAATCATCAAGTCTGGAATTCTCAACTCTGTTTTTTAAGACTCCTCCCAACATATAGGATTTTGAACACAAAAGGAGAATTTGCGAAAATAGCAATACCTGGCCCGAGTGCTTCTCTTTTAGTTCAGCCTTTACAGCTTCCTCTTCCTCTCCCAGGTACAGAGCACACCCATTTGTACTAAGGATATTCAACTTACTTGTAGGAAGAGGAAGTTTTTATATCCAGCCATCCCAAGCCAATATAAAAAATTAAGTTCTTTCCTGATTCTTGAGTATTCAATGCATCTGGCCCAGGTTTTATTTCCTCCCACAGAAAACGTTTGTATTTTTCACACAGCCCTTTGATGACTTAACTCAGAAGAAGCTAAGTGGAAGAAGAATGATACTGACAGGGCTTTTTAAATGTAATAATGAAGAGGAACTAACACGCCTTTGTTATTATACAAAGAAAGATAACAATTTCCATTTCCCAATGCCTCCTCTGCCAAGCATGGGGCCGAATGCCTCATGTCCAGTTCCTACCTGAATCTGTACAACAGTTCTCTTAGGTGATCATTATTTTGCACAATTTACACATGAGCCAGGCAGCACCTGTGGCTCAAGGAGTATGGCCCCATATGCCGGAAGTGGCGGATTCAAACCCAGCCCTGGCCAAAAACTGCAACAAAACAAAACAAAAAATTTACATGTGAACCTAGTAGAGAGAAGCTGCTCATAAAAATGTTATTATAAAGGGGAGAAAAAGAGGATGTTTGAGGAGAAGAGAAAGAGGGGCTTAAAGAGAAGTCAGTTGCTCAAGACCACAGTGAATCCAACGCTTTGAAACCAGGTGTGTCCTACGCCAAACCTAGCCTGTTAGTTCCTCTTCATTATTGCATTCAAAAAGCCCTGTCAGTATCATTCTTCTTCCACTTAGCTTCTTCTGGGTTAAGTCATCAAAGGGCTGTGTAAAAAAATACAAACATTTTCTGTGGGAGGAAAGAGATGGGAAGCTCTTGCCTCATGTGGACTTCTTGGTCAGATTAGCTTTGCCTTCCAGCTGGGTTTGCAGCAAAACAAAATCCTGAATAGGCAAGTACTGAGAATGGATGGAAAGAATGTGAGCTCAGGTACCTTCAGAAGCATCTCATGAGAGTGTCATCTTGGCCTTGTAGGGAGAAAGGCCTGGGAAGAGGCAGGAGGAGGCCCCGGCCATTCCTGCTTCCTGTATCCCTCCTTGGGGCGAGGTATTGTGCCTCAGTCCTGTGGTGTTAATAAGCTGAACACGGTTCGTCTCCATTACCTGATCAAACCTAACTGTTAACTAGAGAAGTATGCTTTGGCATGGCTGCTGCATGTGGTTCTGGGAATCCTTTCCTTTCCTTGCTGCTGACAAAACACCTTGATTTTTTTCAGTGTCCAAGTCCCCCCTCCGGAAAGGAAGGCACAAGCTATCTAAGATAGGTCCCAGGGGTAGTGCCATCTCTAGCCATCACTGCTCAATGGTGTTGCTGGGGTTTGTGAGTTCAGCTTTATAGTGAATCAGTCAAAGTTTTAATTCTTGGCTCTGGCTTTTAACCCCAGCCAGCCAGCTTACAACACTATGAGGTGTGCATGGGACAGAATGCTAGAGACTAAAGACAAAGTATTTGTCTCTATGGGTGAAGGCATTTATTTCACATGCTCCCCATGACTCTCCACCCCACTTTCCTCCTGTGCTGACTGACATCTGGGAAGGAAATGCTTTCTTCCTCAAAGAGAAAAAAGTCCAAGAATGCCAAGTAAGACATTAAACGCATTGAGGGCTGCCCCATGGCCTCTGCTCCCCGCCCACCACACACCCCAATACCACCTTCTTCTGGTTTGATCCTGGGCTGGGCTGAGAAGCTGATGCTACTTACTCTTGAACGCTTTGGCTTCAGCATGGACAAGACCTCTTACACTTCAAACCTTCTAGTGCAGCTGAACTGTGAAGGAGCTTTTCGGTCATTTGGATGGAAGGCAGAGGAATACCAGTGGTCATGTCTCGCCCGCTCCAGTTTGTTCCTGTTGCTCTGTGTACTAAGAACTCACCCGGCTGTGGGGCAAGGTGGTGCAAGAAGCCCCATTTCAGCAGCCCTGCCTGGGGCTGCACTCAATCCACCTAAAGATTCTTTTCTGACCTTGGTGCCACCATGTCCCTGTGGTTGGTTTTCCAGCCTTGATATCCAGTTTCCCAGGGTTTTTTATCTGTCCTAGGTTACCCTCTAGAAGGAGATTTACAGCCATTTTTTACTACTGCCTTTGACACTGTACCAGCTCTTAGATTAATGAAACATTTTGGAGTTGGGTCCATTCATCCCTGAATTCCTATATTTGAACTTCTGGTAACTGATTTTCCTGCCTCTTTAATTTCTATAAAGGAGATTGACTGGGCCTGGGCTGGCTGGCCCTGTTCTCTATCATGGAATTAGAAAATAAGAAGGCTCTTTAGTCTCAGCTTAGGCATATAGGGTTGAGGGTGAGGATTAGATCCAAGAATGTAAGAGTATGGAGATGTGATGCAAATTTCTGGAGCCATAGGTATTATCAGGTTGGGTCAGCATCTCAGAAGAAAGAAGGTAAAAACAAGAAACAATGATCAGGAATGAAACAATGGCACAGTGCCTAAGCATTGCATGTTCCTTACCCCCCAGATTTTATACACATCCATTAGAGTTTATGTGGATTGGGCAGAGCCATTCACAAAGACCAGGACAGGTAAAACTGTATTTCTGGGTCATGTCACTGGTGAACTTATTTTTTCATCTAGTTTTTATTGATTCATAATCGTACATGTTTATGGGGTACATGTGATATTTTGACACATACATACAATGTGTAATGAATGATCAAATCAGGATAATTAGGATATCCATTACCTCAAACCTGTATCATTTGTTTGTGTTGTGAACATTCCAAATATTTTCTTCTAGCTATTTTGAAATATGCAATAAATTATTGTTAAGTAAAGTCATCCTACTATGCTATTAAACACTAGAACTTATTCCTTCTATTTAATTATATTTTGTGTGTTCATTAGCCAACCTCTCTTTATTCCCACCTCTCCCATTCACAGCCTCTGAACTTGGTAGTGACACTGTGGTTTAATGATGAGAAGAGTGAAATAAAAATGATACCACAGGCAACCACATATAATATCTGTTTTCTCATTCTAGGGACCTCAGAAATGAGAGGATGGGAAGAATATCTTTTTTTACCTTTCTATATGACAGACTCTGAATCTAGTTTTCATTAGCAGTTGATTTTGTCAAGCTTACTGCAATAGAACAGATTTTTGTGTACTTTTTTTTTTTTTTTTGTCAGATCCCCTTGGCCTCTGAACTAAAGAAAACTCCACTGAATGTTATTACTAAATACCTCACGGCATGTTTACGATATATGTGACTTTCTCTGGCTGACCTCACTGAAGGGGGCCCTTGCTTAGCCAGGGACCCATTTAGAGTGGCAGGGAATGAGGAATTATAGGCTATCTAGCCTAACCTCAGAGGTGGACAGATCTGAGAGACATTTAGAAGGAATGAGATGACAAAACATCTGGAGAAATATGAACTGATGAAAACTAGCCATTGTGGTTTTGTAAAGGGTAAATCTTGTTTGACAAATGTGGTGGGAAAAAAGAGAGCAAGAATGAAGGAGATTATGTGGAAAGCAGAGGGTTATAAGACAGTGGATATAAACTATTAGAATTTCCAAAAGGCTTTTGACAAAGTATTGCTAAATAGGTGCACACGTTGGGTGGCACTTTGAGGGATCCCAGAGGGGTAAGCCTTAATCATTGCAATAAAGAGCTCAAGTCAAGTGCTCATTATCCTCATTCTTTTCCTAAGGGCACTCTCTTAAATCCTCAATTATTATACACTTGGAGAGTGAGACTAGAGACAAGTAAGACTGTGGAGTTTAAGGTTTCCAACTTTCTCTACAAGGTGCTGAGAGTAATAGCTTGGCTTTGGAGTGTCTACAAAAGCTATTCTGGAAAGACAGCTGGGGCCGCTTGACTAGGACTATAAAGCCATCAATGACATGGATTTCTAGTTGAAATGTGGAACAACTATAGTCCACAGGACAAAACCACTTGTGTTTGTGAATAGGTTTATTGGAACACAGCTGTGCCCGTTCATTTTCATACTGTGTATGGCTCCATTTTGTGCTTCAGTGGCAGAGTTGAATAACTATGACTATATGGCCCACAAAGCCTCAACTATTTCCTATCTTACTGACTGTTAGCAGAAAAAGTTTGTTGACCCCATAGGGGAATGAACACCACGCTTGCAAGGACAAGTTACTGATTCTTATCACATTAAAAGGAACCGCTGAGAACAGGACAGTCTCCTGTCAAGCCTAGAGATGTTTTGTGACTTAGGAGCAACCCCCTTAGTAACTCAGTGTGTTCCTGAATGAGATAAGATCGGTCACTTGTTAGTAAGCAGGTGTTAAACATTGATGCTTGGTGCTTCTTCATGGGGGTTGTGGGGAAAGAACACATGAGGAAAGAGCAGGTGGGGAAAAGCATGTGGTGATCCTTATGCACGCAGCCCTTGTACGTCATTACTTCAACTCTCCACACCTGTTGTGTATCACCTTAGTAAATAGCCCTTGGAGGGGACTCAGGGCTCTCCTGCGCCTCTGGTTAGCTCACCTTTTGCAAGCTAGAACTTCAATCCGTGTCATGCTTGGTTCTTTTGTGCAGCACCAGGAGGTGTAGCATCCCTGCCAGTGACAGATCCCTATTCTAGTTTATCAGCAATCTTGTTCAGCCAGTCATTTAAGTAGCCTCCAGGTGGTTCTCTATTGCTCCATTCTGTTTTCCCTCATAGTATATGTTGTTAGCACATCTATCCTGTTTAGTTATTTCCTTATATTTTGAGTATTTCCTCTAACCAGACAAATTGGTCCTGAAAGGCAGGTGTCTTACCTGTTCTGTCCACTACCGTGTACACCCAGCGCCTACATTATATGAGTTGTACAACCATTCGTTATTGCAGGAAGGAATGAATGAAAGCTTACATATGAAAAGAAAATAGTGAAGCAAGAGGATGAGCATGAGGCAGTAGAAATGCCTAGTGACATCAAATGCTCAGTGACTGATCATGTATTTGTGTTTTCTGCTTCACTAGCCATTGTTAGTTACACATTCATTGGAAGAAACATTCAAATTATCTACCACTCATTTTGTTATGTCAAATAACCCACTCCAAGCCACAATAGCAAATATTTCTCTTCAGAGTTAGTACAATTTTTCAGAAATAGATATTCCAACTTAACCTGCCTCCTCTGTGAGGTGATGCCTTTATCGTCTTACTGCTGTCTCTTCGCTGGGTTTCATGCTCAGGATCAGGGTAAATGCGCGTCTCTCAATGTCTGGGACATGCCCCTGAGATAGGAAGATTGACCGTAGCTAAATTAAAGAAAACAGAGAAACCCAGCCCACTGGGTGACCTTGACTAATCTTGCTTGCCATTTGGAACTTGGGCCTTAACTACATTCTACTTAATTTTTCTTCTAGAAGAAATCATTTGACATGACAGGAATGGCAGTGATCATTTCGACCATATGAAATTGATTGCTTTCTTTACATACACTTGCAAACCAATCAGCAGGTCAGAAGGGGATTTGTATTTTTTTTGAAGAACACATAGAAACAACTCAATTTCTCTTTATACAACAGTACCAGAACTTCACAGCTACATTGATAGTATTAATACATGACAAAATGACACCACCAAATAGGATTTAGAGAAGTTGGGGCCAGGGCACCACTCTGCATCGTGTGGTTTACAGTCAGTTGTTGGATAATGGAGAAAGAGTGTGTGTTCAGTCCCTTACAAGGCCATGAATGTGATGTTGTGCTCCATCTTCACTATTTGAAACTTCAAATACACAAGCCATGCAGAGGAGCGTTTCTTTTGTATCCCTGTTTGTTATCACCAATAAAAGTGTGAAGTTTTCCAAAACACTGTTCATCATATATTTCTCTGGTAAGTGTTTGAACTTGTGGATGAAGTTGATTATATATACACACACCTGGGAGTGGTTTATTTGGTATACAGATCAACCTTCTCTTTTTTTTTTTTGAGACAGAGCCTCAAGCTATCCCCCTGGGTAGAGTGCTGTGGCATCACAGCTCACAGCAACCTCCAACTCCTGGGCTCAAGTGAGTCTCCTGTCTCAGCTTCCCAAGTAGCTGGGACCACAGGCGCCTGCCACAACGCCCGGCTATTTTTTGGTTGCAGCCATTATTGTTGTTTGGCAGTCCTGGGCTGGATTTGAACCCGCCACCTTAGGTGTATGTGGCTGGTGCCTTAGCCGCTTGAGCCACAGGCACTGAGCCAGATCAGCCATTCTCAAACCTTACATACTCCATCTCTGCTTTTTCTACTACTTGCTTTCCAAAGAACAAACTTTGGTGGAACAGGTGAGTGTCATATTTGCAGAACTCTCATACTGACCGGTTACACCATAAAAAGCCCCAGCATCATCTTGAATATTGTAGTTTAAATCAGCTGAGTCTAGGTCTCACTGCTGTTCAAGAAATGCCAAAAATTCCACCAGGCAAAGCTTGGTTGTACCAATGGATCGACCTTGCCAGGTGGGGACCAGGGGAGCTGGGGCTGATGAAGGCTGGAACCCTGGAATGGGGACTGTGACTGCTGATTGGATGGGGTAGGCCTGCTGCACAAAGGGCTTGACATCGTGCGGGGATCCTGGCTGCTCTGTTTGTATCATTCCCGGCCAGAACTTTGGTGCCCTGCAAAAGTCAGGTGTGGAATCCCAGGCAGCCTCTATTTGTTGTGAATGGCAGGGGTGAGACGATTTGGCCTGAGGACATGGCCACCATGTGCTGCAGGCCTTATCCTTTGCAGTCTGATCCTTTAGCTTGGAATGACAATCATGAGGCAAGAACCTGAATGTGTCAGCTTGGAAAATCCCACCACCAAAATTGAGCCCAGAGCTGGAGCAGCAGCAAGAGCACTGCCGAAAACATGGAAAGGACGAGTGACTGCAGATAAGCCAGTTGGCAATGACAAGAAAGGGGTCTGGAGCCCCAACATTGAGCAGAGCTTTCAGGAGGCCCTGGCTATCTATACACCACATGGGAGGAGGAAAATCATCTTACCAGATGAATGCAAAATGTATGGCAGAAATGAATTGATAGCCAGATACATCAAGCTCAGGATAGGGGAAGACGTGGACCAGAAAACAGATGTCTAGTCAGATACAGGTCTCAGAAAAAAAGAAAGTTGGAGAAATTCAAGCCTCCATTAAGGTGTCTAGTCACATTCAGAAATTCTATTAAGAAAATAATAATATTAATATTTTAAGAGTTAATAAAAATTCTAGTAATTTCTGAGTGTTTGGAGAAGAGTTTGCAAGATTAAAAGGACATGCCTCCAACTTCTGGGTTATCATTCCCTTGGAGCTTTCCTCAGGGGAGCTCTGAAACAATCACAGTTCAGTGGGTAGCTTGGTATTCTGTTAGCTATTCCACCCAGGACAGAAGAGAAGTGCTTATCTGCATGAAAATTCTTTGTTCCGTGCATGTTTTAATTGGACTTAGAATGGCTGTCATGGGCTACTAGGGTCAAATCGAAAAGAGGAACCAATTTTAACCAGGTTCTATTTGTGAAAGATAAAACAATTTGAGCATCAAATAAAGATAATAACTGCATTGGATTGATACCCATCAAATATGACTAAATCAATGAGTTTGAAGTGACATCAATAGGTAGGAAACCCTAATTGCTTCCCTTTGTAGGCTGCTAGGGAACAAACTCATTATTTTGAACACTAAAGGGAAAGAATAAAATTTTTATTTTGTCTTCCTCCATAAACTGCACCACTGAGTAACCAAGCAGTAGATAATGGAAAAATCTATGCTTATAGAAGTATCCAGCTACTAAGATAAGAGGCAATGGAATTAGAAAACTACAATTATGAAACCACTAATGAATGAGTGGATCTTGGCATTTAGCAGGAATGGCCAGTAATGTCACAAAGAGAGACCATCAGACATTATGTGCCTCTTGACCAAATAATGCATAAAACTACCTCTGAAGTCATTCATTGCCAGCGGATGAAACTTGAATCTGTTCAAGCCTCTGGATGCAATCACAAATCTACAGTAAATGTAGAGGACAGAGGATTCCATTAGTAGATACCACATAAATACAATCAGCAAAATCAAGACCAGAAAGTCCTACATGATCAATGTCCTTATCTTTTCAAAATAAATTATAAGATAAAAAGGGAAGGAAGGGGAAAACCTATGAATTGAAAGAAAGTCAAGGAATTATCAGTTGGTCATAATGTATATATATTTTTTGCGTTCTGATTATATAAATAAGCTATAAAAATCATTAATATTTACATTTTGGTTGGAAATCTGATGACTAAATATGTGATATTAAGAAATTATTTTTAGGCATGATATCAATATTACATTTTTACAAGAATCCTTATCTTTTAGAGATATATACTGAAAATTATAGATGAAATGATGACTTTATCGTAATACAGGGAGTTAGGTGAGAGTATAGATGAAACAAGATTAGTTATGAGTTGAAAACTGCTGAATTATGTATTCATAGGGCTTATTCAACTGTTCTCCCTACTTTCATGTATGGCTGACATGTCCATTATTAAAAAAATTATTTTAAATGTCTTTCTTGGCAGAAAGAAGTGTTGTTTAAACTAGTTCTTTTAATGGCATATAGGGAAAGTGACATATGAGTATAAATCATTCATTCATTGTGAAGCCTACCTATGTGACCCTACACTATATAAATAATATTTTCTAGATAATGTAACATAATATTTATATCATAATATTAAGCTATTATATATGTTATTGAGTTACCAGATTATCTCAGTGATTTGAAAATATTTAAATAACCAGTCAAAATTATTTGCTTAATACAATACACATTTTAAAAAGTACAATACACATTACCATTTCATCATGGGGTAGCACAGAAGTGAGGGCAGTACAAAGATTTTTTTTTTTTTTTTTTTTGAGACAGAGCCTCAAGCTATCCCCCTGGGTAGAGTGCTATGGCATCACAGCTCATAGCAACCTCCAACTCCTGGGCTCAAGCGAGTCTCCTGCCTCCGCCTCCCAAGTAGCTGGGACCACAG
>CAUYQV010087504.1:0-13053 GCA_963574575.1 Galagoides demidoff | reverse complement strand
ATCCAGCTGGTCAGACACACTGATGACGCTGTGACCTGCCATCCAGTTGGTCATACACACTGATAGCATTGTGACCTGCCATCCAGCTGGTCAGACACACTGATGACGCTGTGACCTGTCATCCAGCTGGTCAGACACACTGATGAGGCTGTGACCTGCCATCCAGCTGGTCAGATCACACTGATGACGCTGTGACCCGCCATCCAGCTTGTCATATCACAGTGATGATGTTTATTATTTTTATTTTTTAACATTCATCTTCTTTCCCTCCCAATTATATCTTTCCCATTATCTTTCACTAGAGTTCTTTTCACTAAAAACAATAATGAAATATCCCCTAAATTATTTCTTATCTTTAATCATCACCCTACACCACAGAACTTTTTGTATAGTCTATATTTTATGCCACTACTTCTATTATTTAAGTTTATTCTCATGTCTCAGCACATTTCAATTTATCTTATTTATTTAATTTTTGTAGTTGTTTTTTTTTTTTTTTTTTTTTTATTGCCTGGGTTTAAACCCATCCCCTCTGGTATATGGGACAGGCGCCCTACTCCTTTGAGCCACGGGTGCCGCCCACACTTCAATTTATTTTGTTGCCCTCAGCATCTCACTGAAGCAATCCCTCCGAAGCTCTCTGCAGTTGAGCCCAAAGTGGCATCTTTCTTTCCTCCCTATTTCCAGCTCTTATCAGCATTTGACACTATGGGCAACCCTGTTTCTGTTTGGGCTGTGGTTCAGCTTGTACCTAAAGGAGGGGATATAATGTAATGTGCGATCTGCTGTCCATGCCTTGCTCTAAAGCGTGGGCCAGTGCAGACAGAGGAAGGGATGGATAATCCTTGATCCACCCAGAACGGGTACCTTTAGAGTCCTTAATTTCTATGATACAACACCGTGCTTATCTCTTTGGCTCTTCCTTTTGCTTCTTCTGTAGGTTCATCATTTTTCAAAGGAGAAGCACGGACTTCTCCTCTGAGCGCCACATACACTAGTATGCCCAGCTTCTACTAAATAGGTGAGCAGTGTCTCTGACTTAGAATGCTCAAGTTGAGTCCAAAGTTCATAATGTCCCACCTTCTTTTCTCCTATCCTACAATACCTGTTTCTGTTTCAGTGTGGTCTGTTTTAGTAAATGGACATTTTATGCGTTCTGCTATCCAAATCAGAAGCTTATTAATCTACCTTGATAATTCTTCTGCTTGTTTTTAGTCTGGAGTTGAAGGGAACAATAGGCATTTTCTAATTCAGAGGTATTTAATCTAAGGTGCAGGGTCCTTCGGAGGTCTGCGAAT
The DNA here is from genome assembly GCA_963574575.1 of Galagoides demidoff. NCBI lineage: Eukaryota > Metazoa > Chordata > Mammalia > Primates > Galagidae > Galagoides > Galagoides demidoff. The sequence goes on along the minus strand of CAUYQV010087504.1, from coordinate 11,755 downwards.
ACTTTGATATTTGTTTCACGATTTTATGTGCATGATCTTGTGCACACTTTTAGGAGAGAAGGAGGTTCCTAGTATTTGTCAGATTCCCAAAAGGATCTATAACCCCCAAAATTGTTGATAACAATATGCAATGTTTTGATTAATTTCTCCATTCATGTATGAGAAAACAAAAACCAAAGGTGGGTAAGGGACTTTACTTGGGTCGTATTTCTGGCTAGAGCCCAAGTGGACACTGAGCGCGCGGACTCTGACCTCTGGGCCTCTGCTCTTTTCCCATGGACATTTAGTGTTCAAAATCAAATCCTTTTCTATAGAGTCATCACCTCTATCACAAATGAAACTATTTTGATAGTAATGTACATCTTCACGCTTGTTCTATGGCGTGCAGAAGCATTGGAAAATTCTGTTTATATTAAACTCAAATAGATTTGGTTATATGCAACCTTTTTTTAAATTTTAAGTTAATACGAGGGTACATATGATTAGGTTATATAGCTTGCTTTTGTAAGGTTGAGGTCCAAGTGGTAGTGGTGCCCTTCACCCAGGGACTGTGCCACACCCCCATGGGAACTTACTCAATCCCTTCCCCCATAACGTACATGCAACATGTTCAAATAATTATGCTTTCCTCAAATTTTATATCTATATTTTAAAAATTGTGATAGAACAAACTTATTTTTAACTTGTTTGTGCAAATCTCCATGATGGCTCGTGCCCCTGATCTGTCTCTGACTTGATTCCATTATTACTCAGCCTGGTCCCCCAGGGCCTATTTTGCTCTAGAAAGTAACAATTAGGCCTCCACTGCTATGATAGAGTGTCAAAAATGACAAGGGGAACATTGTACAAGACATTTATTTTATGAACGTCATAGTTTTATTTTCATACTAAATTCTTTTAACCATCTGGAGTAGTATTTTGTATGCAGTATTCAAAGGTAGAAACATAGTTTTATTTTATTTTTTCTATCAGTTAAACAATTTATTCTTTCCCCTTTAATTTGTGCTGCCACACAACTCATCTCTTTGATTTGTGACCTGGGCTTACGTTTATATTAAGATCTCTTTTATGCTTTGAAGGGTTTTGAAGTCTACTCTGTTCCACTGTATAGGTTTATTAACTTTACTATTTTTATTATTATAATTTTGTGTACTCTTTTTAAAATCGAGTCTTAATTTGTAGGTTTTCTTTTTCCATGATGCAAGGTGTTTTATTTCTAATTATATTCTCTAGCTGGCTATTTGGTTATTTCTAATTTAGAGAAATATTCATGATTTTTATAAATTGATTTTACATCTGATTAAACTCTTGTTAGTTTTAACTGCTTTCTATTAATCCTATTATTTTTGTCTACTCTAGCCCATTATATTATCTAAATGACAGTTTTATTCTTTCCCTTCTAGTATTTCCAATTCTATTTGTTTTTTTCTGGCTCTTGCTGTAAAAAACAATTTATAGTATTATGGTATTTTTCAAAGTCTACATAATCTTACAGTTCTTGAACTTCTTACAGTTTTGTGGTTCTCCTGAAATTCAGTATACGATTTTGTTTGGATGTCTGTCTTAATTTTACTTTCAAAGAAACTTATCTGAAGTTTTATCCTTAAATGTAGTATTTAAATATAATGTTTACTTTAGGTGTTTGGTTTATAACCTGTCACCAAATTTAGGACAGTTCCGTCTATCCCTAGTTTTCTGGGAGTAGACTTCTTCTTAAAATTTTTTCAATTTATTTTTCTCTATCTCTTGAAATAATCATAAGCTTTCTCCTTGTTAGTCTATTGATCTGGTGAATTGGTGCAGCTGTTTTATAAGTCTGGATAAGTCTTCCTTGATCATATGGAATTGTAACATGCTATTTTATTTCGCTAATATCTTATTTTGAAATTTAAATATACATTCCTAATTGAATGAGTCTATAATTTTATCTTTGGTACTGTCTTTATCTAATTTTGGAATTACAATAGTATTAGCCTCGTAAGGGGCGAAAACCTACCTAACAGGTACCGTGAACACTATGTGGGTGGTGGGCACACTTAGAACCCGGATGTAGGCATTACAAAACATTTGTACTCTTGCAGTGCTTTGAAATAAAAAAAAAATTACAAAACCAATTGATCTATGAAGCTTGATTTAATGTAATCGTAGTTATGTGATGTTTAGTTTCAAGAGCAGTGGAAGGATGACTGGCTACAGTTCATTCTGTGTTACCTTCTTTTCCTTTCAAATGCAGAAGGGACAAAATTAGGAAATCGTGTCTAATTGTAGAAATAAGCTGTGTAGTAAATGAGCCCGTCCTTGTGCCTTTCCCTCTCTCCCTTCCTCCCTCCCTCTCTCCATCTTTCCTTCCTTTCCCTCTCTCCTTTCCCCCTCCCTCTCCATCCCTTCCTTCCTATCTTTTCCAAATCAGAATGCTTAGATTACATGGGGGTAATAGTTTGCTAGGGGCTGGGCACCTGTAGCTCAGTGGTTGGGATGCCAGCTACATGCTCCAGGGATGGTGGATTTGAACCTGGCTCAGGCCTGCTAAACCAAAACAAAACAAACAAACAAAAAAGTAGCCAGGCGTGGTGGCAGGTGCCTATAGTCCCAGCTACTCGGGAGGCTGAGGGAAGAGAATCCCTTGAGCCCAAGAATTTGAGGTTGCTGTGATCTGTGATGCTACAGCACTCTACTGAGAGTAACACAAGGAGACTCTGTCTCAATTTAAAAAAAAAAAAAAAGGTTTGCTAGGACTGCTAATACAAAGTACCAGAGACTGGGTAGCTTAAACATCAGAAATCTATTTTCTCACAGGTTGCTGGATAAAAGTCCCAAATCAAAGTCTAGACAGGGGTGGGGTCTTCTAAGGCTTTACTTGGTGGCTTATAGATGGCATCTTTGTCTCCACATGGTTCTCCCAGTGTGTGTCTGAATCTCTTCTTAGGAGGATACCAGTCATATCATATCAGGACACACCTTAACCATTTCATTTAACCTGAATTACCTCTTTAAAAACCTGTTATCAAATACAGTCACATTCTGAATCACTTGGAGTTAAGAATTCAACGTGAGTATGGAGGAGGGGCATAATTAAGTCCATAAACATGGAAATTGTGTGACAATGAGAACGGAGTGTTTGCTAATATTATTAAAATCAACATTCCTTGCAGATATTCTCTATGAATAAATAAGCAGAACTATAGATCATTTCCATGTGTTTGGGGGTTTATGTTTTTTTCCTAGTTTTGCAATTGAGTTTTTAGGGTAAAAATCATAGGACGATGTGTTTAGCTTTTCAAGTCTCATGTCTGAAGCAATCGCTAAACTTACTTTTTATGGAAAAATAACATTTATGCATAGAAAAACCTCCCACCAAACAAAATTGCTTTCAACACGTATTTCTCAAATAGCACTTGAATGTCTTTAATAGTCTGTAAATTGCTAATTTTTTTCATTTTTCTCTACTAATTTCTGTCTGTAAGTGTAGAGCTGAAATTGGTTGACAGGAAAAAGAGAATGGCTGTTTACCTTGTGTGTGTCTGGGGGGAACTGTGTAGAAAAGCAGGGTGACATGGGAGAAAGACCCTGGGGTTACTGGGCTGGGTAAGATGCTCACTGCCATGTACAGAGACCAGTGTAGCTAAACGGCCAGACTGGCGATGACCAAAGGGGAGTAGTGGGAGCTCCCAGATCATCTCCTTACGGCCATAAATATGTATGTAGAAATTATTTCTCAGTCTATATTGGTAAATAGTGTCTCTCTAGGTCTAAAGAGTAGATGATGGTCATTGTGTAAAGTTAAATTGGAGCCCCTTTGACTGGTGTAAAGATAAATAGTATTTAGATAAGACCTATAAAAATGATATACCCAACATTGCTTTGTTATATTCAAGGTAAATTTATGATATCATTTAAATGTTGTTTTTATCATCAGAACCTGAAAATAGGCAAGCTCTCGCTGAATGAGTTTTACTACCATATCAAGCCACAAGGATAATTCGTCTCATTAAATAGCTCTAGAAATTAAATTTCTCTTCAGGGTAAAGCTTCAGAATGTAGCTTCAGAAGGGGAGGTGTGTGAATTTGCTGATTACAACACTTAGTGTTTTCAGCAGCTCACCTTCTGTTCATGGCTCAGTGGGATTCAGAACGCTTTTATTTCTTCATCACTTTTGAGTCAAGTAAACAATAATCTCATGCTACATTTATCACTTATTTTTTTCCTTGCTAACTTTCCACCCTTCGTTTGCCTTTAGAATTCTGGATTCACCTTTGAAAGGAGATGAATTTATTTTCTCTTGTGGGCCATTGCCAAAAACCTCTTCCAGCTTAATTGCGCAGAGGAATTGGGTCACTGTTTATTAAGCAGACAGACTTGTAGACATTTTCTGGAATCACAGCTGCATCAGTTAATGAACTGCAGCGAAGTTCTTGTTTCCCTGATATCTTGACAGTTCCTAAAATAATTAACAGCAGGGCTGTTTTTACTAATGAACTATTTTGCATTTACGATATTGCCATTGTTTACTTCTAAAATTTCCAGAGAAGAGTGTAACCTGTTTCGTGTGATGGGTATTCCCTGACTGAATGAAACGAGTGAGGCAGCTTTACTGTTTCAGGTCAGGGGTTCTCAGCCAATGCACTGGTGGACTTTGGGCCCAATAGTTCGTTGTTGTGGGTGCAGTGACGTGTGCGGGATGTCCCGCAGCACCCCTGGCCTCTTCCCAGCAGATGTCAGGAGCACACCCACCTCCTTCTCCACCCCTAGTGGTGACAATAGAAAATGTCCCCAGACTACCAGATGTCCTCTGGGGGACAAAATTGCTGACTTAGAACTGCTGACTTAGATCAGAGTTTAAATTTCCCCTGGAAACTGAAGAAGTAAAGTTTATGGTTGGTACAATAGAGTTTTAGGGAGGGGCTCTTTCTTGATGAATGACTACATTAGCAGTATCAGCAATAGCAGCAGTGGCCACTGTTGCCCCCTGAAGGCTGAGAAGATGAAAAGGAATATTAGCTGGATCTCAGCCGGCTACCAGGTACCATCTGAGGCCTTTTCTGTGGTGTTATCTAAGCCTCTAATTAGCCCTGTGAAGGGACGATCATCATTCTATTCTACTGCCTGGGAATTGGGGCTCAGGGTGATTAAGCTCAACATCTGGCAGGTGGTGTAGCTGGGATGAAACTAGCAGCCCCATTCCCAAATTCCCATCCTTTCCATCTCGCTCTCCTCAGAGGTACCTTTAGACCACCTTCTTCTGCAAGTGTCACTCTGTCAGTGGTGACATGGTTCAAAGTGCTGAAGGTTGTATAGTTTTACTTTTGACTTTTTTGTGATTTGTATATACTAATAAAATTAGCTCTAATTCACATGCATTAATAACTTCCTTTTAAAAAATGCTTACAATAAAAAACAAGAGGGGAAAGCCTTCTCTAAACTGCCTCTACCACTCAAGGAATTCTAAGGTAGATTCCTTCTTGGCTACAGTGGATGGTTTTCTCTCTCCCTCCTTCCTACTTACCCAATAAAGAAAATAAAATTCTCATATTGCATACGTCTTCAATTCACAAATTGTAAGAACTTTGTTTTAATAACATTTGATGGAATTAAATGGAGAACTTTTTATTGTTTCGTTCGAGAGAGGAAACAGCAATTTAATAGCTGGTCAGTTCGTGACCAACCAAGAGGGGTGCAATTCTCAGCTGAAGCCGTGGGTGTGAAGCCTGAGTTCTCATTCATCACCAGAGAATGTACATTGTTACAAGGAATATAAACATTTAGAAGGATATTGTTAAGTTCTAAAAATAAGAATGAATGGCATGTATTCTGGGAATTATTAATTCCCATGTGCAGATCAGATGATTGTCGTTAAGCACAGAATAATTTAAATAAGGAAAAAAGATAAAACTGGAAACCAGAAGCGTTATTATGAGCAGGCCATTGTGATTTTTCTATAAGAATTCTGGGATTTTTCCCAATAGTAGCTACATACATCAGACACTGAAACATCAGAAACAGATGTTGCATTTTGTTTTTTCCTTAATTTTCAACGATTTTGTCTATTATAAAGGTGGGAAGGGTATAGATCGTAACACTCTATTGGGCATATGTTGTGATTAAACATTTAAGACTCTGTACAGACAGGAGGCTGTCCAAAACCTCATCTCCAGCAATTTGTTCCCCCTATTGGAAGGAGATATACTCTAGATGTCACACTTAGTAAATATAAAACCAGAGCATATGAAAAAACCTAGGGGCATCATATAGGCCAGAGTTTCTGACCGTTATAGACTGAACCCCGCCCTTCCCCCCCCACCTGCTTCTTTATCACCCAGGGTTCTCGTTAAAAGGTACAGCTGTCTGGGCCTCACCAGAGATGTGCTAAATCAGAATCTCTATGGGTGTACCTGGGAGTTTCCATTTTACATAATCTATTCCTGGGGATCTTTATGCATGTTTAAATTTAAGAACACTAAAAGTTTGAGGTCCTATGAGCACCAATACGAGATGCATACACTCCAGGGAATGTACCACATTATCTGCTGAGGAGCAGAAAGGAAATAATAAAATTTCTATGTACATTTTTTTCTTAGCCTTTAAAGTTTTTATTTTTACTATCTGTCTTTGTTTTATAGCACAGAATACAGTGGTACCTATAGTGAGGGTATGTGCTTAAAAATAGCTTTATATTGGGCATCAAACATTTTGGAGACCAGTGATCCTCTTGCTTTCAGGAAAACCCATTTTCCTGCTATCTCCATCATCTGAATTAAACAAAAACAAACAAAAAAATAAACAAATTTAAGAAGACCTTCATGAGCAGAGAGTTTTTATAAGTCCCTTGACTTCTCATTGGAAATGTACTGCCTAGCTATCTTTTTCCCACCGTTTCCTCAAATGAGCGGCTTATATTTGTCTCTGGATAAGAGTCATCTGTAGGATTGAATGCTACGCTATTTTAAATGATTTCACTTCAGGTCTGTTAGAGCTTTAATTTGTCAGACTCTTAGTTTTCCTGACAGTCTTATAACCTTTCCCCATGTTTCTCTGCACTTTGGTGGTACTATTATCTGAATTATTCTGTTAGGAATGGCGTTTATTTCACATGGGACACTGTCAAGATCTCCCTGATCTCTGAACATCTCTGCTGCTGGGGGAGCTGCCTGGAAGTTGTGAACGCCTCCTCTATTTGAAGCTCCCAGGGCCTTCATCCTCTCTTGCCAGTGTAAACAGTAAGTATCAAATAGTTCAAACATCTGGCTCAGGGGTGGAAAACCAAGGACTGCTCTGTTTTTTTTTTTTTTTTTGTAAACAAGCTTCTTCTGGAACACATCAATGGCCCTTCTCTTCACCTATTAGCTATGTCTTTTTGTGACCAAGTCTGTATGGCCTCCAAAGCTGGAAGTATTTTTTTCTGTGGATCTATAAGAGAAAATGTTGCCAGTCCTTGATCTTTTCTTACGTGAAGCAGTGTCCAGATGTAGGTTGGCCAATTAAGTCACTGCTCACCTCTTGGCTCTTCTTGGGAGCACCTGATACCCGAGGTTTGGGGCCAGTTTGTTGCCCTGTGACCATCACACACAAATAAGTTAAAGTTGTGATCTGTCTGTTCATCATTTTTCATTTAAAGCCGTGAGTGATGGTCTTTCACTCTGTCTATCCCCAGGTGATACCTCAGTCTCTGTCCTCTGACCTTTTCTTTTCTTACCAGCTATCTGTTAAAGAACTTGAGTAATTTAACTGGTAGATTTTTTTCAGTTTGCTGTTTCTATGTAGTACTAACATCATACTTTGTTTTCTGAGATTTTGGGGGGTTGTTTCCAAACTCTACCTTGTCGGGGTCCCTTTGCGGTCACCACTTACCAGGGCTCAGGACTGGCCAGGTCTCCAACCCCTTGCTTATCTAAGTTCCGGATGCAACCGCTATGCTGTTATCTCGATCAGGAACAATTACTCTTAGGTCACTGAGGGCTATTTGCTTTAGCAGAAGAGAGACAGAGAGAGAGACTTTGAGGGTAAAGCAGTCTTCTTAGAAGAATAGATCTTAGAAACCTTTAGCAGACCTTAGTAAGCTTCAGCAGAGAGTCACCGTGCTGGTGTTCTGCAGGCAGGAGAAGTGACAGAGTGAGCTGGTCCCTGATAGAATAGCATGCTGCCCTGACCGCCTAATCCTACTGCTACTTACAGAGCAGTGATCCCGTGGCTACTTGCACCACAGATGTAGAGACTGCCAATCACTGGTACTCTCCTCTTGTGAGCTCTCGTGGTAGGAGAGCCAAATCCCTCCCCATGCCCTTTTCACCAAGGTGTTCCATTATCGAGCTACAGGTGTTTCTTATAACTCACTCCTCCTAGCCATAGGCTACATGGGCTGCTGCACTACCTTTTTTCCTGGATCTTCTAATTCCTTTCTCCTTTTTGTCTCAACCTTGATGGATGTTTTGTTTGTTTGTTTTGAGACAGAGTCTCACTCTGTTGCCCTGGCTAGAGTTCAGTGATATCATTATAGTTCATTGTAACCTCAAACTTCTGGGCTGAATGATCTTCCTGCCTCAGGGTCCTGAGTAGCTAGAATGTAATATCCCACCCTAAAGCCCAGCTAAGCTTTTCTATTTTTAGTGCAGATGGGGTCTTGCTCTTGCTCAGTCTGTTCTTGAACATCTGACCTTAAGAAATCTTCCTAAAGTGCTGGTATTATAGGCCCGAGCCACTGTGCCCAGGCCAGTAGTGCTGGATTTTGATTCCACTCCTAACAGTTTTCCTCAGTGCAGAATTCTGTTCAGAAAGGTAGTTTGGATGGTCACTTTCTAGAAGATAAGCACTGAATTGTCCAGCTTCTCCAGCTCTTACTATAGAACCCTTACACTCAGAGTCTACTGCGGTGGGGAGGACCCTGGCTATTCCATCGCTGTTCTTGTAACTGGCTTGCCACACTTTCCAGTGAGCCACTAACGTTCACTTGGGGATTCTTTTGTTCTCAGGCCTTCGTTTGCTCCATCTATTTCCTCTGTTTCTTTTCACATGTTGTTGATACCAGGCAGATCTTCCAGCTGTTAGTGGATCGAACCTACTCACTTTCACTTCTAGACTTTGCAAAGAATCTTGCCACCTAGTTTTGGTAGATGTCGTCTGTGAGATTTGCTTGCTACCTAGTGAGTCTGTGCATTTTTATTTGGAAATTTGGAAGGTTCAAAGTTGCATTTCCACTGCTGCCACTATTTTCCCCAGGATTTCTGGTTCAATTTTTTAATTATTTAATCTGTGACAATGTATGATGTATTAGAATGGTTACGTATAAAAATAACAAAATAATTTGATTTTTTAGTAAACATGTCTACATTTGGGTTATATGAAAGAGAATTGTCATGTGAATAAACTGGTAATGTATGCATCCATTTAAAATTATAGTAATAATAACTATACTTTTTCTGGATCATTTACCGTCATATGCTGTGTTAAACAAATTGTATATGTATACATTATCTTAATTGATCTTAAGGACCCTTAAAATTGAGGTCCTGTGGTCACTCAAATGAGCTTTATAGATCCTGGGGAAGGTGTCCAATCATCTACTGAGGAGCAGAAAAAAAAATAATAAAATTTCCATGTGCATATTTTTTCTTAGCCTTTAAAGTTTTCCTTTTTAATGTTTGTCTGTATTTTATGGCATAAGGTACTATAATACATATATTGAGAGGGTGTGTGTTTACTGTTTGTTTTTACCACTGTACAGATGAGGAAACTGAGGCTTGGAGACATTAAGTGTAATTTGCTCAGGGTGATACAGCTGGTAACAGGAGAATCATAATTCTCACCAAGCCGGGTCTGATTCTATCAGCAGTGGCTGGGCCATTGTCGTGTGCACAAATTTGCTGAGCAAGCCCTGTTTTCTTTTTCTCCCTTTCCTCATTTTCTCACCTCCTGTTTTAATTGTTAGAGCTTCCAAAGAGAACTGCCTGGTAGTTTCCCAGCTTCTTCCAGGCCTGCTGACACTGAGCAGATCATTCGCTTAACTGTGCGACGAGAAAACAAAAAACGTACAAACCTCTGAGATAAGTTACACTTGGTCAGAAAGATATTGGAATGGACAATGATACAGTTCCCGTTTAATTGCTACAGGAGAAAACTTCCAGGATTCCTGGCTGGTTCTTGCTCCCTTTTTGTCCCTTTCTGGTCGCCGTCTGGCCATTATGAATCCCTTGTTCTCACCACATGCATCTTTTTACTTTCTATACGGCTGCTGTTCAGTTTCTCCCTTGTCTTCACTCATGGCACAGCTCTTCATTAATGTGGCTTCTTTCCATTGTCATTCTTTCAAGCCAAATATTTCGGTGGCCTTCTCCGCAAAGTCTCGCCCGATTTCCTCCAGTGCTGAGGCACAATTTACGTTCCTGAGTGGGCCTTGCACAGTCATTGGAAAGGATCCACACTGCAGCTCTCGCTGGAGTGTGGTTAGCTGAGTTATTCGCATCATCCACCTTCTCTGCTTGTTTCTGAGACTACTGACAAGTGCTGCAGCACCTGGTTCATCCTTCTAACCCCAGACCCACCATAGTGCAGTGCCTGGAACACAGTAAGTATTTAAATCCATTTTATTGGATGATCCCTTAGTATTCAGGGAGATTATATTCCTGGCTATAAGACTTGTTTAGCTTCTTGGAAAAGAAACATTTAACCATGGCACCCTTATTTTGCCTTTCTCTTACTACATACCACGCTCTATACTGTTCAAAACTCTGCTGAAATAAGCATGTCTAAATAGGCAAACAACGTTTTGTTTACCTACATGTGCCACAAAATTAAACTTTTATCTTTCCTGACAGTTCTCTGAGAATTATCTGAGTGTGAATAATTTTTCTTCATGTAGCTCCTTGTGCCCAGCAAAATTAAATATTTTTAATTAACATTTGTAATCGGCTTTTCCTATTCTTGTGTCTCGTGGTTTATATTCATTTAAACAAATTGAATTTTAAAGGCAAATTAAATACCACTTTTACAAAGCCGAATTTAGATTGATTTTCCTCTCCCTTCTTCAACTTCACCTACTCCATCAATGACAACAGTTTACATTTCCATCCTTTCATTTACTTATTCATCATTTTAACAAATCAAGTGTGTATCGAAAACTAATACTTTTTACCTCTAGATGAATCTTGCCCAAACTAGAGACGATGAACTTCTCTGGATGTGACTGTTCTTTGATTTTCTAAATCACAATGCAACAGAAATTTCAGGACATCAAGAGGAATAAACTAGACACAATGGTTTTGCTATTCATTTTTTTTTTTCAAATTCAATCCTACAGAGTGTTCACAGATTGACTGCACTTCTTCTGGTGCTCTGCCAGAAACATGGTCACGTATTTTAGTTGTTCCAATGAGTTTGGGTTTAAAGTTAGTATTATGTTCTACTTTTTTTTTTTTTTTTATTAAATCATAGCTGTGTACGTTAATGCAATCCTTGGTTACAGTGTGGTGTTTTTATATATAATTTGAAATATGTTCATCAAACTGGTTAACATAGCCTTCATGTAATTTTCTTAGTTATTGTGTTAAGACATTTATATTCTACTTTTAGAAAGATTCACTTGTACCCTTGTGAGATAAACCACAGAGGTGATCCCTCTAATCACCCTCCCCCTCCCCATATTCTTAGGCTATAATTAGGTTATAGCTTTCATATGAAAGCTATAAATTAGTTTCATAATAGGGCTGTGTACATTGGATACTTTTTCTTCCATTCTTGTGATATTTGCTAAGAAGAACATTTTCC
>CAUYQV010087502.1:0-69227 GCA_963574575.1 Galagoides demidoff | reverse complement strand
TTTGTTTTATTATGATTTTTGGTCAATCACAATACAACAAAGATATTTGTTCTTATTTTTTTTTAATCAGTAGTCCGTCACTGAATATGTACCCACTTAAGACCTATTCAGCATTGCAAAAACAAAATACATGACTTATTACATCTTTATATAACAAATGTTTCTATCCATGGAAATAGACCACGTGCTTTATGAAACATTATGGAAAAGAGTCAGATAATAAAACCAAAGAATTTCAGTAATATGTTTTATTTAACCAGTTAGTATTGAAAAGAGAAACAAATCAAAATAGGGAAATGCAATTTACTCCAAATTGTCTAGAGGAGAGATATTTACAGCTTATGATGTAGACTAAGCAGTGGAAGCTTATAAACTCCAAATAGACGCTACCTCATGTCCCTTGAGGCCTAGTAATAAACATGGAGAAACCTAGGAAATGTCATCAATATACACCTGTGCAGGTAGAATATTGATCGAAACCCCCTAAATTGAATGTCACTTCCAAGTTTAAGTGAAACCAAGATAGTTCTCATAGGCCTCACTAAAATCACTAGTAAAACTTAAAACTTCTTGATAATAACTTCTGAAGCCCTGGCAAAGGGGTCCTCTAGGCTAAGAATCCTTAGCTAACTAGATGAAAGACTTCTTAATGTTTAAATAAGAGCAAGTCTTTGAAACCACAGTGTCCTCCTTTCTGTCTGCCTTGCCTTACCTGTCACCATTCAAGTCCCTCTACAGAGACTATGACCTTGAGGAGTTGGTTGCTCTGCATTTCTTTTATCGCTCATCATTGAAAGTTGTCTTGACAGCAACACAATTCTCCAGGACAGTCTTGTTTGCCACATTAATGATTGTGATGACAAAGATAATGAACATGAATATGAGTCCTTGCTAACTGCCAGATCTATGCACTTTGATGTGGGTTTCCTCTATGAATCTTCCCTACAGTTCTGTAACAGGGTCTTCTCACTGTCCCTATTGCATAGGTGCTATAGAGAAGCTCTATCCCTTATCCTACAGTAAAATCACACAGCAGTTAATAGTAGAGCCAGTATTTTGGCACACATGCCCAGAGTCTAGAGCTCGGGGACAGTAACCACCTAGGCGGCAGCATCTCCCAGGTAGGCCATGCCAGGTACCAGTTATACCACCACAGGTACAAAGCTTTGGTGCTAAGTTCTGCACAGGGTCCGTTTTGACCATCTCCTCAGATGGGGATACAGCTCAGTTGGAGATACAGCTACTCAAGATGCCAAATTCAGCCTCTCCTATGTTGGAATCTTCTAGCCTGGCATTTCAGGTAGTTTCTTGCTATACAAGATTATATCTATAACATCCTAAAACATGTTTTCTTTTTTCTCACCACCATTTTTTTCTAAATTATATTTAGAAATATTTAACAATTGCCTTTTTATTTTTCTTTAGTTCTAAACAACTGAACAATCTTTGGACTTTTTAACCTTCTGACATTTGCCTCTCAAAGCATCCTACTTTTCAAAGAAATTTAGAAGTGTCCTCCTATTTATTTACCATAGAATGATAAGGTACACAATACCTACTGCATCTTTCAGCTCCTATAATAGGGGTCATTTTACCACCTGCTCCTTTGGCTGGGCTTTAGTTATGGAATTTCTGAATTGAAGTCAATATAAATTATATTCTTTACACCCAAAGCAAGGATGGGGTAGAGAGTGGACAGCAATTTCCACTCATATGGACAGGTCAAATACTCACAAATCTATTGTTCTTAGTTCAGAAGAACTGAATTTAAATTTAATCTCCATAGCCCTGTGATTGGTGAGATTATCCAGCAGATTATAGCAGTCTGGCTGGGTATCCCCAACCAAAACTCAATGCCCACAGCAGGCTGGTAGGTAAAGTAAATGAGTAAAGAGGGGCAAGGCTCAGATGAAAAATGGCTACTGACCCTCATCTTCAGTACTGGGGTACTAGGGAATTTAGGGACTATGAGAAACTGGAGGGACATAGCCATCTAAGTGTACCCACTTAGAGCAGATACTTAGATGATCAAAGCCAGCCGATCACTGCCACAAAAAAAAAAAAAAACCCAAAACAAAAAACAGTGTTGCCAGATTTTCTACCCTCTCCCACCCAGACCAGCCTGATGTCCAGACATCCAGGTGATTTTGTTTCCTGACATTTAAGCATTGAAGACTAATCCAAATTTAAAAGCCAAAGCTTTCCTTTGGTTTATCAATGATCAGATGGCAGTATGTGGCTAGATTCATCTCTAAGTCCTCTATTCTATTCCATAGGTCTATATCTCTATTTTTGTGCCAGTACTATGCTGTTTTGATCAGTGTAGTCTTATAGTATAACCTGAAGTTTGGGTAACATGATACCTCCAGATTTGTTCTTATTTTTTTTAATTGCATTGGTTATTTGGTTTGTTTTTTTTTTTTTCTGGTTCCACACAAAACAATATACTATTTTTTTTAAGTTCTTCAAAGTATGACATTGGTGCTTTTATGGGATTGCATTAAATTTGTAGATTGCTTTGGGTAGTATGAACTTTATAACAATGTTGATTCTTCCCAGCCACAAGCATGGTATATGTTTTTCCATTTGTTAACATCTTCTGCTATTTTTTTCTCAAGGTTTTCTAGTTCTACTTATAGAGATTCTTCACAACCTTTCTTAGGTATATTTCCAGGTATTTCATTTTCTTTGAAGCTACTATGAAGGGTACTGTGTCTTTGATTTGATTCTCAGCTTGACTGTTACTGGCATATTTGAAGGCTTCTGATTTGTGGACATTGATTTTTGTATCCCAAGACATTACCGTATACCTTGAGCACTTCCAGGAGCCTTGTGGTTGAGCTCCTGGGGTTTTCCAAGTACTGAGGAAAAGAATTGCTATTTAATAAATGGTGCTGGGAGAACTGCTTAGCCACATGTAGAAATCTTAAACTGGACCCACAACTGTCACCACTGATAAAACCCGAGCCCCACCGATAAAACATTTAAGTTTAAAACACAAAACAATAAAAATCCTAGAAGAAAATGTGGGAAAAACTCTTGAGAAAATTGACCTGGGAAAAGAATTTATGAAGAAGATTCTCTTTGCAATGTAGCATCACCAAAAATAAATAAATAGGACATGGTCAAGCTAAAAACTTTTGCATAACCAAGGGTACAAAAACTAAAGCAAACAGACAAGCTTCAGAATGGGAGAAAATATTTGCATGCTATGAATCTGACAAAGGACTGACACTAGAATCTACAGATAAATTAATCAACAAGAAAAGAGCAAACAATCCCATTTATAGGTGGGTAAGAGACATGAACAGAAACGGCTCTGAAGAAGACAGATTAATGTCCAACAAACACATGAAAAATTGCTTAACCTCCCTAATCATCAGAGAAATGCAAACCAAAACCACCCCGAGATATCACCTAACCCCAGTGACAATAGCCCCCAACCTCAAAATCCATAGCTGCACGTGCTGGTGTGGATATGGAGAGAAGTAAACACTTTCACACACTGATGGGACTGCAAACGAATACAGCCTCTATGGAAAGAAATGTGGAGAGTCCTCAAAGAGCTAAAAGTAGACCTTCCATTTGATACCACAATTCTATTACTACATATCTACCCAGAAGAAAAAAAGAATCATTTTATCACAAGGACACTCTGCACTGGAAGGTTTATTGAAGCTCAATTTGTAATCCCAAGATGTGAAGGCAAACAAAGTGACCATTAACCCATGAATAGATTAATAAACTGTGGTATATGTATACCATGGAATACTATTTAGTCGTAAAATGATGGAGACTTTACATCTTTGTATCTACCTGGATGGAGTTGAAGCCCATTCTTCTTAGTAAAGTATCACAAAACTGGAAAAGTATCCAGTGTACTCAGTTAATATGAAACCAATAGAAAAACAACTACCCACCCACACTAGAGAAAATTTCAAGTACATTCAAGTGAGGAGGGGAAAAGGGAGAGGGAGGCGGATGGTAAGCTCTCACCACATAGGGCATACAGCCTATGCCCTGGATAAAGGCCTAACTACAACTTGAATTTACCTTAGAAATGCAAACAATGTAACCCAATCATCGTGCCACCATATTAATCTGAAGAAATAAAAAACAAAAGTCACTGCTGATCAAGATTTGGGTCAGACGAAAACCCAAAGACATCTATGAACAATCAATGTGCTTTGAAGGGCTGACAGTTTGCGAGCTCTGTCCTAAACCCCTATTGCTTCTGTTGCTTCAATTGCTACACAATTGAGATCTCCCTTGAAACACAGGGCTTTTTTTCTCCCTAGTTCTAATAGCTAAGGGAGTCCTAAGGAAGGCTTAATTTACAACACGGATTCAGTGACTCTTCATTTAGAATTTCTGTTGTTCTTTTTCTTTCCTACTTAATGATTTCTATGAATATAATTATGCTTAAAATTTCCAGCCAAAGGTCCATAAAGCAAGGACTTACCTTTAAAGTGATTATTCTTATCACATATTATTGCATATGAGGAAAATAATACAATGAAAAGCCATTATAGAGCCCTCAAGTTCATAAATACAAAAAGGCAAATTAGTAAACTTTACGTGTAAGATTTGATAGCATGAAAGTGTTCAAAGTCTTTAGATTAAAAACAAAATTAAATGGTAAAGAACAAGTGGGAATGATTTCTTTTAGCAAATATCATAGATAAAGGGTTAATAGCCTGGTTTTAAGAAATTCTCACAAATCAACGAGGAAAACACTACCAACAGATAATTGCACAAAAGAAACGAACAGACAATTCACAAAAGAGGAGGAACAACTAATTAAAGAACATATGGGGAAATGACTCAGCCTCACTAGTAATTAAAGACATGCAAATTGAAGCAACAAATATAATTCCCAGTTCCCAAATATAATTCCCATTGTCTGCACTGGCTCAGACAGCACTGCAGTCAAACAGGCACTGCCATGCATTACTGATAGACAAAATATAAAGCCTCGTTGGGAAGCAGTTAGTTAATATAAATCAAGAGTTCAGTTCTGTTGAGCGACATTGAGATCCTTCTCTGTGCTAAGCATTGAATGTATGCAAATGACAAGAGCCCACCCCTGGTTTCAAGTGATGAAGCTGTTTCCTGAGGGACACAGACACAGGTAACTCCATTATTACGAGGTAAATGTCAGAAGCGACCTGGCAAATGCAGGAATAAGACCATCGCTTACCCCGAAGGGTTTGGAAGGTGTTAGTCCATTTTGCTGCTAAATAAAATGCCTTAAAGAGGAGGAGGGAGGGGAAGGGGGTGAGCGGAGGAGGGAGGGACGGCAGTGTGCTCTCACTTAATGGATAGCATGTAAGGGAATACGGCATACCTCCTGCGTGCAGAACACAACTACTTTGGGGACTTTGCCTAACAAATGCAACAGTATAACCTAGTTATTTGTACCCTCATATTAATCCGAAATAAATAAAAATTTCTGAGATTGGGTAATTTATGAATAGAAATTAAGTTCTCATAATTCTGGAGGCTTCAAAGTCCAAGATCAAGGCACTGCTAAGGTCTGGTGAGGGCTGCTCTCTGCTTCAATTTAGAAAAGAAATGGTAAGAGGAAAAATGTATTTATAGTCCTGCTAAGAGAGGGGCTTGTGGCATGAAGTATTCCACAGTGTTGTACAACTATCACCATGATCCAATTCTACAACTTTTTCACTTTCTCAAACAAAAACTGTATAGCTATTAAACAAGAATTCTCCATTAATCCCCTCCCTCAGCCCCTGGTAACCTCTATTCTGCTTTCTGTCTGTATGATTCCACTTTTATGAAGTATGTAAAATGGCCAAATGCATAGAGACAGGAAGGTATTTTGGAAAACTCAAAATAGTATAAAGAAAAATATTCTACTACCCAGAGTTATCCATTTAACATTTTGGTGAATCTTCTCAATGTTTCATTTTCCATACACATATGCATGTGTTTATTGTATCTTGCTAAACTGAGGTCAAACCATCCATGCTGTTTTGTAACTGCCTTTTGTGTCTAATGATACACTGTGAACATCTCAGGTCTTTATGCAGCGTGGTAGTTAAAGATGTAGGCCCTGGAGACAGACCACCAGGGTTCATGTCTCAATTTCATTGCTTATTCAATGACTGAATGGCCATGCTGTGTGGCCTTGAGAGTCACCTAACCCTCTAAACTTGTTCCCTCATGTAAAAGAAAAAGATGATAATAATATCAAACACATAGATTGTTAACGATTAAATTACATCCAAATATGTATGAGTGCAGTGCCTTGTACTCAATAAAAAAGCCATTGCTATTAATATTTAATAATCCTCACCTATCCTTCCAGACAATATTTTTGATGACTCTATGAAGTACTTTCTTGTGTGATTACACGACACCTTGCTTAACTAATCTTCTCTGTTGAACATTTACCATTTCTAAATATTTACTCACATAAGTAATGATGAAAAACTTTGCAAACAAGTCTTTATAAAGAAATATATTTCTTTAAAGCAAATCCCTAGACAAGATTGTTGCATCAACAAATATGCACAGCGTAAGGTTTTTGATATAGGTTGGTGGACATGTATCAGATGAATATAATATTCACAGAAGCAGGAAGGAAATGTTATCAACAATAGCAAAAAAAAATAGAAATAATGAAATTTTCTAAACTAAAGAAATAGACTAAATGTGATGTCCACTTATTGGATGGTATTTGAGTATTTATAAACATGCTTGCAAATCCTGTATAAAAACACAGAAAATGCTTATGATATAAGGTTAAGTGAAAGACCAAGTGAAAAAGTATATTTAATGGAATCATAGTTTTTTTTTTAAATTCCTCTGCCTGTGGAAAAACAAAAATGGAAACAGAAGAGAAAGTTTGAGTAACAGGATTATAAATACATTTTTTCCTCTTATCATTTCTTTTCTAAATTGTATCTAGTGAGTATAAACAATATAACAAAAGAAAAATAATGTCTCCAGGAAAGTATGATTTACCGCTAAATTTGAAGGCTATTATTAAAATTTAGTCTCACTTTGCAAGTAAATCTTTAAATAAGCACCCGTAATAATGAAGTTCAAATTTCAATTTTCTGGTTGAAAGTTTTTCAGATGCAAAGTTGCTTTCTTGAGACTTATCTAGATAGTCAAGGACTGTGGAGGTTGGAGATTTCTGCCATAGGGTGTTGGAATCAGCAATAAGATCAGGCAGTCATATTTCCCAAAGGAAATAAATCTAACAAGACTGTAGAGATAACAGCTACCTGCTACCTCCCAAACAGAGCCCAGTCACTTTTGTAAGGGCTGACGTCTAAGGAACAGCCCTAACTATCCAGTTATCTTCTCGTGTACCTCCTGGGGTCTGGGCCCCTCAGTCTGCCCTACCTTGAACAGACAGACAAGCTAATGACTATTACTGAGCCTCAGTTTTTTTAATCTAAAAAGTGGGTATAATAATCTTATAATTGCCTTGTAGGGTTATTCCAAATTTTAAAATGTTAACTTTGTGCTCTGGATATAGTAGGCACTCAAAAAATAGTACACATCATCATCCTCTAGTTTCCTCTCTGTTTTTAAAGATTAAAAACAATGAAGCCTGGGCCACTTGTAGTTTAGCAGAAAGAGCCGTGGGTTTCTAGTCAAGGAACTTGTATTAGAGTAGTGGTTGACACACTTACTTATCTAGTGACCAAGGGCAGGACACCTAATAGCAGTACTGTCTAATAGAAATACCATGTGACCCAAAAATGTCTTTGTGGATGTTTCAGAAACCACATTATAAGTAAGAAGAACAAGTAAATTTAATTTCAATAATCTATTTTATTTAACCCAATAGATCCAATATTCTGTTTGGACATGTATTTAATATAAAATATATTCATGTTTTAAATATTTATAAATACTTCTTTTCTGTACTCAAGCTTTGAAATTTCTTATGTATTTTAACAGATATTTCAATTTGGAGGCTAAATTTTCATCTGAAATACTTGATCTATGTGTTATAAAATTTATGTATAGTTGAAAACTTAGACTCACACACCCAAGCTGTTCCAAATGTATTTTTCCGGTAATTAAGTCAGGCAAGTGTCAGTTTTTAAAATTTAATAATTAAAATTAAACAACTAATTGAGTTCCTCAGTGGCATCGGCCACATTTCAAACACTCACTTACCACCTGTGGCTGGTGGCTGCCATTATTAGAGACACAGCTACAACTGGGGGCAGCATCGATTTCACGGGGTCGTTGTAATATTGTTTGTGTGAGAGAGTTTTATAAATCACAAAATGCTGTCCAAATAGATTGCTTTTCCTCCCAAAGTCACCCAGCTAAGAGAGGCGGCTCAGGGACCAGAGCTGGGCCTGTGTAATTTCCACATATGGACATTTGAAATCTGAGCTATATTCATCTTGAGCCTGGATTTCAATGTGGTTTTGTTGTTGTTGTTATTGTTTGTTTGTTTTATATTTTACTGTGATTCAAAGTAAGAAATACATTTTACATTACAACACAGGGCACATGAACCTCTGTGTGTGTGTGTGTGTGTGTGTGGGCGTGCACATGTGTAAATATAGATCAGAAGCCATTGTTATTTCCCAAAGGAGAGTTACAATGAGGATGCTTTAGAATTTCATTTTGCCTCTTCCTTCTACCGGTCTCCTCCTTCTCCTTTTTATTTAATGCTGGTCACGACCCACTAAATTGATTTCATGGCCCACTAATGGGTTACAAACCACAATTTGAAAAACACTAATCTTAAGAGTCCAAACTGCCAGGCATTTTAAAAATTGATTTGTTTCATGTTACAAATAATAACCCATCTGTAGCTACCAGTTAGTTCAAAAGGGAAAAATACCCTTCCCAATTTAAATAATAATACTATTTTATATAAGAACAAGAAAATACGCTAGTTACTTGCTTTTTTCTTAAACAGTATCTTTTTAAAGTTTGTTCAGCAAATGTTTATTGAAGGAACACTGTAGCTGGCTTTGTGTTAGGCACTAGGCAGCCTACTCAAGACAGACAAGATCCCTGCCCTCACGGGACATCAGGGGCAACAACAGAACTCCCCTCTGCAGTGACTTAGCCAGATACGGACCTTAGACGGGCAGCTTCGCACTAGTGTAGATATCTGCCATGATACCACGTTATATCCAACAACTCCATTATGTGTATTTCTTAACACATTTTTTTCCTACTCCACGTGCTCCTCAATTCATGGTCACAAAACAGCTGCCACACCTCCAAACATTATGTCCATACTACAAGCAAGAAGACGAAAAAAGAAGCAGAAGGGAAATTTCCCCCAGTACATGGGGCTGCCAGATAGAACGCCAAATACCTAGTTAAATGTGAGTTTCAGGTAAACAACATTTTTTTTTTTAATGTGAGCATATCCCATGCAATATTTGAGATACATTTGTACTTAAAATACTCATTATTGATGCAAAATTTACATAAAACTGGGTGTGCTGTATTTTTATTTTCTGAATTTCCCAACCCCATGAGCATAATTCTGCTTACATTTCACCAGCCAGAACTCTGGCAGATGGCTACTCCTATCTCCAAGGAAAGCTGGTTGAATCAAGTCATTTTTAAAACTTCCAGTCTTAACAGAAGAAGACGAGAGAAAGAAGGTGGTCAAGAGAGTGGAGTAAGCCAGCTTTGGAAATCTGCTACAGTTTCAGGTCTATCTTTCTTCTATGTCATAGTAAAGAATTGGATTTTATGTCATAGTAAAGAATTTGGATTTTAAAATATAGTTAGTGGGAAGCAACCGAAGGGTTTAAAACAAGGAAATGCTGAACTTAATTATGTTTAGGAAGATGGCCCTGGATGCTGTCATAAAGCAGGAGTGGAGGCCAGGGTAGACAAGAAGTAGAAGGACCACTAAGACGAAGCCCACGTCATTCCAGGACCTTTGAAAGCTCAGGCTGGACATCTTGCTACCAGATACCTTATCATCCTGCATGCATATTTCCTCTTCTGAAAAATGAAGAGGAATCGGTGGGGTGGTCTCCAGGTGCCCCGTGCAGCTCCCCCAACCCTGCATGCAGGTGAGGCCTAGCGGTCAGATCCAGCCTGCCCCGTCTTCCTGGCTGCACAGGTTGGAGACCGGCGTTTACTCCTGTTTCATGTTCCTTCTTCAGCAGCAGAGTATCTGGGGACCACCGTATGTGAACATCAGAACTCATTCCTGTGAGGCTGAGAGATTTATTCAAGGAAATGGACAAAAACTTGCTTTTTAAAACGTTTAATTAAAAAAAATCAATGCAATGCATAGGAAAAGCAATAAAACCTACTACCACTTAGCAAAAAGTTACCAAGTCACATGGAGGTGCTTTTCCTTCCCGTGCTGTGCTGTGGGGGGGTCTGCAGTTTCCCCCCACGTGCCTCGTCACCAGGCCTCGGAAAACTGAGGAAATCAAGGACTTTCTGTTCACAGCCAGGCCAAACGATGCCAAGTCTATCTAGATCAAGAACAATAAGGATAGGTGAAGTTTCGAGTCCGGTGCCACAGATCGCTTTATACCTTGTTCATCACAGGCAAGGAGAAGGCTGAGAAACCGAAGCAGCCTCTGCCCCCCGGTTTGACAGTGAAGGAGCTGAAATGAACCAGACACGCTTATTTGATTTGCATTAACTTTTTTAAAAATTAAAAAAAAAATAACCCGGGGTGGTGCCTGTGGCTCAAAGGAGTAGGGCAACGGCCCCATATGCTGGAGGTGGCAGGTTGAAACTCAGCCCCGGCCAAAATAAAGAAAGAAAGAAAGATTTTGATACCATGACATCTGGGTCTTAAAGCAAAACTCGAACAATCTGATCCTATTAATAGAGCTAAGAACCGACATGGAAAAGGGAGAACTTGACCGTGCGCTTCTATCTCGGCTGGGTTGTGTCCCACTGAAAGCACCGTGGCCTCCGACTCCAGCTCTTCCCGACTCCTCCTCCAGCAGACGCTTTCCTCTCTCCTGCCTCCCGTTTCTCACTGCATTAAATCAATTGTTTCATTTTCATCCGATTCCCCTTTCTCCTTCTTGTCAGATCAAGTGCTTTTCTATTTTCCTCGAGGATTACCAAAATGAGCTCTTAGGGAAAAAAAAAAATGGTTTCTCAGCACTTTAGCTTCTCTTTTCTTCTATTTATTTGCTTTGCCTTTTATTATCTTTTTTCTGCTGACCCTCCAGGACACACACACAGTATGTAGAGATTATTGGCTTTGCCCCTGTCTCCTAAATGAAATCTGTTGGTTTAAAAAAGAAGAAAACACCTCTGGGTCTCTTCTAGAAAAGGTTTATTCCTTTTAACAAGTCAGAGCTCTAAAAGAGGATGTAGAAAAACAACATACACCCGTGTACACATAGACATATGCATTCATACACGCCTGTGGGTGTGTGGGTGTGTGTTCATCTAATGATACATACACACATACAAATACACATGTTTTGCTATACATACACACAAATAGATCTTATGTTTAGGGAAATTTGCCTCAATTAACTTAGACCTAACAAGTAATTTTGTACTTTTGGTTTACAGAGTTTACTAGATATGCAAATGTGTTACTTCTAGGCTACAACTGAACTCATTATGTTAAGATTTATAATAATATCCAGAAAAATCAACGCCCTCTCCTGCCTTTGCCTTCTTAATGAACATACTTGGTTTTCTAATAATTCGATCTCATAAACTAGTACCATTTCTCTTTAAAGTGATTCCAGATGAAGGTGTAGAAAGCCAATACATTTAAACCTCAATGGTGGAGTGTAACAGAACTAATTCTAAATATGTGGCATTAAGAGGGGGAGATAGAACAAAAGCTCAGGGACGGGGTCCCCACACAGCTCAGCCACCTGATACGGATGCCAGGGGGGCTGAACCCTTCACCTCAGGGGACTGGGTTTTCTCACCTGCAAGATAAAAGGTGAGAAAGATCGGACTACGTGATCTCCAAGAGTCTCTTCAGGGCTGCCCAACATGCAGAAGCAGAAGCAGACTGCGTGATGATGTCATGAGAACTTTTTTTGCTTATTCTGTGGTGTCAGATATCACAAAAAGTAGGCACATGCACAGACATTTTTTCTTTCTATTTTTTTTTTTTGCTAATCAGCTTCCATTAGTGTTTGCATTTGTAATGTGTGGACCAAGACAACCCTTCTTCTTCCAATGTATTGCAGAAAAGAAAAAAGGCTGGGCCCCCTTACCGGATCTTTGAAGTTCTGTACGTCTGCTGTCCCACTATTCTGCGAAGCATGCTAATGAGAACAACCCCACACAGTCCTTCCTCTAAACTTCAAAATTCTGCTCTATGACCTAAAACAGGAGCCAAGGCTGCACAGGATACCAGAATCTGAATTTTTGCAATAAACAATAAGGGGACTCTTTCCGCAGTTCCAGTTTGCTTTGGTGGATCCCTAAGACCCCACGGACAGCAGAGAGGCTCAAATATTCCTCAGCCATTGTGGGGCTAGGCCCCACGAGTGATTTCAGAAGGAGGACCCATCTGACTGGGTCCCACCTGCCCAGGCCTTAATCTGTGACCTCTGGGGACGGTAAGAAGAGCTGGAGACCAGCTGCTGGCCTGATGTTCAGCGTTACGAGGGTGCGGAGAAAGGAAAGTGACGTTTAGAGGCAACTGGGAGCCAAACCACTGGCCCTTTGACTGCCATACCTCTGTAGATTCCTATCGTGGACAGGCAAATACCCTAATCCCAGATGCGCCCCTAATATGCTGTGTAACCTTGGGCAAGTCTTGAACTTCTTTGCTTCTTGGTTTTCTCTCCTATACAAGCAATGGAGCTACGTGACAGCCATGTTTATTGCTAGCTCTGACATTCTCAAAGTCAGCTATGGAGTGTAGCTTTTGTAAGTCTCCTCAGGTAGACAGACAGTGCAGTCACTCAGAGGAGGCTTTGCTTTCCAGAAGCATGAACCCGCCACAGGGAACTTAGGTCTTGATGAGAGGATGGTGTGAAAGTCGACAGCGAAGATTTAGGAGAAGAAACAGATACACACAGCAGTGCAGCTGCAGCTATAGATGCAAAGGGTTAGGGACAGAGATATCTTATTTTCCCTCCGCTTTATTTTTTTTCCATAACTTTTCCTTTCTTACTTTCCGCAAATGGTCTCTACAGCAGAAATAGGTTAAAGGAGGGTTCCCAAAGCATGTTCCTTAGAACTTTATATCCAGTGACAAAAGGGTTCTATGCACAAAGGAGTTTGGAAAATATTTCATTTTATATTCCACCCTTGAAGCGTTACAACTCTTATCGCCCTATTAAGGTTCTGAGAAGTCCTTCCTGAAAAAGGCTGCTTGCTTTTGTGGCACCCAGGAGTCCTCAAACTCATTTGTTCCCAGAAATTTCTTGTTGTACCTATGAAAACCTGCGGGGCTGGTGTTTCGTGGAAAGATATTCAGGGATCTGGCAGAGAGGTTTTCCTGATGCTGGTACAAAATTCCTCGCTGATGCTGCAAGGGTCCCCTGTGTGGGTGAGGCTCACAGACATCACACTGTCCCACTTCTACCCAGATTCCAGCCCATTAAATCTCTGCTTTTCCTTAGTGCCCACCTTCCGTGAGTGACATCATGATGGACTGAATGAGTTATGGCTTATAATAACAATTTGATAGTTTATTGCACCACAGACAATTAGCCAGTGATGCCAGGATGGTGTTTGATTGATTGAGATGGAGATCCATCCATTCATCCAGGCATTTGTTTACGTGAGTTCTCACTCAAAGAGGATGATTAAGGGGCCTCTGGCTTAGAAAGGTGCATGGAGCACACAGTTATCTCCTCAGCTCAGAAGTAAGATCCACTAAAGTCATGTCAAACAGAGGAATGTCTACAGAGGAAGAAACTCAGAATAGCAGAGTAGGAGGGGAGGCACAAGTGGTTCTGAGAGTATGCGTGGAAGAAATCAAGTGGCCACAGCCGGGCTGTGCAGAATGGGTTCCAGTGAGGAGGGAGCCCGTGTGCTGGAGCCCAGGCAAGGGATCTCCTGGAAGGAAAGCTGAGGGTCAGGAGAAAGAATAAGGATCTCCCTGTGGTTAACCCGGGTGGCCTTCACCCTGTTTCAATCCCATTTTCCCAGGGCAAAAGACAATAGGATACTTAACCACAGGGGAGAAAATGGGGAGTTTTTCACTAAAAATTCAAGTGGAATGAAAGATTTGAGGCTGCCTGTGGTCTGTTTATGCTCAGAGTGGCATGCTTTTTCTGCCCCTGCCCCTTGCTGCCAGGCAAATTCTGCCCTAAAGAACTAGCCCTGTCTGGGGACATATAGTTCCTGTCAGCACCGTGGTTTCTCCTGTGTAAATGAAAGGGGTTGATCAAAGATATGAATGAATAACATATAAATAACCAGCAGCGTGAGGAGAGATCCACACCTAGATCGT
Organism: Galagoides demidoff; assembly: GCA_963574575.1. Taxonomy (NCBI): domain Eukaryota; kingdom Metazoa; phylum Chordata; class Mammalia; order Primates; family Galagidae; genus Galagoides; species Galagoides demidoff. Next base: position 54,841 of record CAUYQV010087502.1, on the reverse strand, counting down.
TGCAAAATGCGGCAGATGGAGTGTCAAATAGACCTGTACCTAGATACACTGTATTAAAATGTCAGAATTTTAGAGTTAAAAGAAAGATCCTAAAAGCTTCCAAAGGGGAAAAAAACCAAATCAACTATAATGCAAAGAAATTACAAATAAAACCAACATCAGACTTCTCCTCAGTTACACGGATGCCAGGAAACACTGAAGCTAGGCCTTCAAATTTCTGAGGCAAAATTTCTAAGCCAGCAAAGTCCTTAGTCAAACATAATGATGAAATGAAAATATTTCAGATAGTCAAAGAGTCACAAAGAAATTTCCCCTTGAGAAAGGTTTCTGAGGATGATGGGATGACCCTGAAAATCCCAATGAGAAGGAATTCTAGAGTAACCATTGTACAGGAGATGCAGAGAGCAACTGGTACAAATTAAAAGAGGAAGTCAGCGTCCTCAAGAAAATGGGACTGGCTTGGCACCTGTAGCACAGTGGTTACGGCACTGGCCATGTACACCCAGGCTGGCGGGTTCAAACCTGGCCCCGGACTACTGAACAACAATGATAACTGCAACAAAAAGAAAAATAGCCGGGTGTTGTGGCGAGTGCTTGTAGTCTCAGCTACTTGGGAGGCTGAGGCAAGAGAATCGCTTAAACCCAGGAATTTGAGGTTGCTGTGAGCTGTGATACCACAAGACTCTACTGAGAGCAACATAGTGAGACTCTGTACCCCTCCACCCCAAAAAAAGAAAAGAAAAAGGGACTGATTTTTCAAGGAGCCTATAGAAGTGTTAGTGGTATGGTAAAGAGGGCAGATATAAAATCAATACAAGAAAAAAAATCAATATTTCTGGAAAAACAAACACATGAGAAAATCTGGATTCAAATGTGAGACAAATTTAATTGTGCCATGATTTTGACAAGTGACAATGCAAAAAGGCAAAGAGAAGGGATGGAGATAGAGGGGGAGGGGGAGAGAGATAGACAGAATTCATTTGTTCCTGATTCTGGAACGTTCTCTTTAGAGCAGGATGTGTTATTGGATCTATAGAGAATATTACAAATCTAACCCTATGTGCTACACTGAGAAAATATATAGCCATCAGTCTAAAAGGTCTGTTTATTGATTTTCAACACTTAGCATGAAACTGTAAACAAAACACCAAAGACTTAATCATTCTTACACAAACCTGACAAGGTAAAGCAAAGTACAGCTGGTTCGGGAAGAAGAAAAGGATGAGGAAAGGCAGGGAGACCAGGAGCCTCGCACCACAGTGAGGAGACAACGCTCTCCAGTAATAAATGCATCGTGTAAAGTTACAAAGGTGGCAATCAAAAATGATGATTTTCCTTAAAAAACCGAGATAAAAATATTAAGAGCTGGAAGAGGAGTGGTATCATTTTTCATATTGCACCATCAATGCAAAAAGTCCAGAGTTGTTGCACCCAGAAATAACGCTATGATCATAATATTCAGAACAAAGAGAGCTGCCGCCTAAAGAAATTAGAAATCCTTAAAAATGTGCCTCCCGGTATGGAGGAGGGTTGGGCTCGGGCGGGGGGGGGGTGGTGGTGGGAGTGCAAAGTTTACGGGTGATTTTTTTTTTAAATTATTATCGTGAGCTGCTCTGTGCTATTTGATTCCTTACCACGTGTGTGTATTACTTTGATTTTAAGGATCGTTGAGTACCTGCCGTGTGACAAGCTTTGTGTCACATACCAGATATCTAGAAGTGGTACCAGCCTCCTCGCAGTAGCATCTACAGAAACGAAGAACAGGGACCCCTCCTAGGGGTGTAACTGCGCAAACAGGGAGAGAGAAAGGCAGGCAGGAAATCACAGTTTACTTTTCAGTGGGAAAGTTCACAGAGTATTTGGTCAATTGATTGAAACTGTTGATATAGACCCCTCAGAGAGATGAATTAGGAGAAGAGTTTAGGACTGGGGGGCTTGGAGACTTGACTTGGCTCCTCCAGATTAATAATATTCTAGGCAGGCAAAAAGAATTACTGACAGTTCAGAGCTAAGATTCCTTAGAGACTCTAGCCAATCCTTTCATTTGATAAACAAAGGAAGCTTGGTAGCAGCAGAGCTAGGGCTCAGATTCAGTCCTTCTGATTCCAAGTTTAGTGCTAGATCAAAGTAATTCCAGATTAAGATGCCCCTCAAAGCAGGGGCATTTATTATATGCCTGCTATGTGCAACCATGGAACTGGCCACGTGATGTTGGTTTAATCTTCACTATGGCTGTAGAGGTGGGCTATGCCCTTATTAAATTTGAGTGAACTAAGATTTAAAGAGTTTAAATCATTTGTCCAAGGCCTATGCTGTACTTGGCCACATATGGAAGAGTCTGTCTGACCTGTAGGTTCCTAACCCTTGGTTTCTGGCCTAGAGTTTGAGCTTTGCTGGTTGAGATGAGAGCAACACCGGTCTATACTGGTGAGCAGAGGTAAAAATAATAACCATTTCATCTTTAACCACTGAACACATCGACCCGATGCAATGACAGCAGAGGCTTGATGCTGGCACCACATGAGCAGGGCTCTTTGATCTGCTTCTCCACCCGCCCGTGGCCACCCTGGGTGAAGGCCTGTGTGCCGCTGGGCCATCCTTCTTAATGAGAAAGGGCCCCGGGAGCCTCCGCCTCGCCCCAAGCTATCCTGAGCAAAATAAACAGGAAACAGAAAGAGGGAGAGGAGAGATAAATTCTTACGGACTTTAAAAGATTTATACTGACAATATCCCAAGGAGCTTATGAGATGTATTTTTTTCCCTTTTTTTGGTAGAGGAAGGCTGCCGATGAAGAGATAGCTCTCAACTATAGAGTTTCATTGAGAGAGAAAATACTTGAAGCTCAGTGTCTTATTGACAGTCTGGTTGCAGAAAATAAAATCCATATAAACATCATCTCACATATTAGAACTAGGAAAATAATCTATCTTCCAGTCAGCTCTGAAAGAGTCTCATTATTGAGGTGCTGAATTACGCGGATAGAATTTCCATGTCTTGCCACACCCAGGGTGGAGGAGCGTGACACAGGAAGAGTCCTTGGCCCCAACACCCCAGCTTGATTTCTGAGGTTCTGTGTGTATGTGTAAGTGCATAGATACCCTCTTTCAGGGAAGGAGGGGGACTCTTCCTTCACTGTGCCCACTTTCTTCCCTTTAGTCGCTGCAAAAAATCATGGTTTCTACCCAACATGCTACCTACTTGAAAACATCAGAGAAAGGTCTCAGACCAAGGCACTGTTGCTGCTGTGTTATGTAAAATTATCACAGCATATGGGATTGGTTTCATCCTAACCTAGACCACACTCCCAGAGCCTCGGGCAAGACCCTGCCCCAGAGCAAGGTGGTTTGACTTTGGGCTGCAAATTTCCAGAGTCTATGACATCTACTTAAAACTCATAACTGTCCTTTAATGGGTAGGTCCACATTGAGCCATTACTGCCAATATTCCTTGGGTAGTACCTCAGGTACTGATCTGTGACTCCCTCTGCCACCCTGACTAGTGGTCCTTTTGGAGGCCAGAAGACCCAGAGATATTTCTAGGACCCTTATCTGTTCTGGCTAGATACACCCCAACCTACTACTAGAAATCCCAGTCCACCTCCTACATATTGCCTTTGCTTATAAGAGTGACGTACCAAACACCTTGAACTTGTACTTAGCCACCTCCTTGCCCTAGTGTGGACTGGTAGAGTAGGATGAGGTAAGGTCAATATTGATCCCACTCCCCCCACCCCCATACCTCATAAATTTTCCTGAAGCACCACTCAGATGGTGTCACTGTCCTGCTCAAAATATCTGGCTCCCTATTATCCACAAAATAAAGTTGGCAATCTTCAGCCAAGAATGCAATGGTCTTTATGGTCTACTCTCACCCCCTATCACACTGGCATTCCTTTCTCCCAGCCTTCTCTCCATGTGTCCCATCTGTAGCCAAGTTTTTCTACCTTCATGTCTTCACTTCTCTTCCTCTCAATTTTTGCAGTCATTCACTCAGTATCTTTGCTTTTCTCTAACTTTAAGACCTAAATCAAAGGCTGTATTCTTTATGACTCTTCCACCTGAACCCACTTTCTCTTCACTGGGGCCTCCCAAAGTACATTAGCTGACTTTATAACCTCTACTTTTGATTATAGAGGTCTGATCTTGCAAACCTCTCCTCACCCCTGGTAGACCTGGAGTTTCTTGAAGGCCAAAACTACTATGTTCGGTTCATGGGTGTTAAAGATGTTCATTTCCCAAAGTTCAGACCTGGAGTCTTTGGACAAGTCACTTTGCACCTGTGTCCCCAAGTCTGTTTCTCCAGGAAGGTGAGAGGAGTGTATTAGATGTAAGACTTCCCAACTGTAAGTCTTTGGTTCTAATTCCTTTCCTTTTTCTCAATGGCAGGATCATTTTTCCTCACTATAAAATAGGTGAGAAACATAGGTTATTTACTAAGGGTTGTAAAGTACTTTTCACAGGCCCATATGCCATGCTGAAACAGTCTTGTGCTTCCCCAATGCTGATTTTAACCAGAAGTCCCTCTTACCTATTTGGAGAATATTATAAATCTCCAGTTATTCCTGGCACAATACCTTCTTCTTGAAAAATGCTTTGCTTCTGGTAGTAACCCCCATCTTTCACCAGCTTCGTTCTTTGCTGCAGGCTGCTAGTTCATTTCCCTATTTGGTTACTTGGGTTGTCTGTGGAAGAAAACCGTTGAACTGCCAGGGGTAGCTGAAGAAGTTCATTAGCTGGTCCCCATCGGGGAAGTCCAGGATTTTGTTGGAATCAGTTTCTACTGCAAAAGGGGCAGCAGCTAATGGTACAAACCCTCCATGCAGAAGTGCAGCAAGTAAGATTAATGCTTCGGAGGGAATGCCTGGAACAATAAAATGGTGCTGTGCTTTTATGCTGACAGTAATCCCCATGAATGTCGGTCTCTTGTAGGTCACTGGCCTGTGCTACTGCCATCGGAGCTGGTTGGCCCTGGAGCAAAACTTCCCCACAAGCACAGCACAGCAGAGGGAGGGGTTGAGGGCTTGCTCTGTGGACACCATTGCAAATGCACATGACTCATAGATTCAAGAGCTGGAATGGCTCAAATTACTGAGTTCAGCCAAGCCTTCTCACCCCCTTTTAGGAAGGAGGAAACTGAAACCTAGGAAAGTTAGTTCTTTGCCCAAGATCACCCAACTAGTAAGCAGGGGAGCAAGAGTGTCTTGAAATAGTTGTTTCTAGTCCTGTTTTGCATGTGAAAAGCCTGAGGCACAAGGACACAGAGCTAGGAGGTAAGGAACTGAGGTTAGGACGTGGGTCCACCTGAGGAGAAGGTCCCTGTCCCCAGTCTTCACCGTCATCAAGCCATGCTCCTTAGAAAGAAAACCTAAGAGAGGAGGAAGAGGGCTGTGTGTGAGCAGAGGGGAGGACGATGTCTCTGACTTTGAGGCTGTGAGTTTCTAAGTCTGACCACAGAGCTGCCCCTGGGACTCCTACATGTCTAAGGTTCGCTTTCCCTGTCTATTCCAGGCTCCTTCCTCCTCCTCAACACCTCAGCAGACTCCAAGCACACCATCCTGAGCCCCTGGATGCGGAGCAGCAGTGAGCGCTGCACGCTGGCCGTCTCGGTGCACAGGCACCTGCAGCCCTCGGGGAGGTACGTCGCCCAGCTACTGCCCCACAACGAGGCCGGAAGAGAGATCCTCCTGGTGCCCACTCCAGGGAAGCATGGGTAAGTTCTCTCCCATGTCCAGAATTGATTTTGTAAGATGTGATTTGAGTTTTGACTGCAAATTTCCAGAGTCTGGTGACATCTACTTTTAATTCACATTGTCCTTTGTAATGTGTAGGTCCAGACTGAGCCATTTCTGCTAATATTGCCTAGGTAGTGTCTTGGGTATTGATCTGTGGGTGCCTCTGTCCACCCCAGGTAGTAGTCCTTCAGAGGCCGGAGGACCAGCTGTCAGAGTGGGCACTTAATGACTGGATGTTAAAAGTATTCATCCCCCGAAGTTCAGACACAGCCAAGAAGAAAACAGCTCCAGGGAATGTTAAAAGGCCAACACTGAAGTAATTTAGTATGCTGGAAACTAGGTTTTACCAGCAGAACTTGGGCAGGAAGGGAAGGGACTAAATATTTTGGCCACCTAAGCTGGCCTTATGTGAAAGTGTGGGACCCCAGGGAGGAATTAGTCAGGGATGCTACACCAGTGTCAGCTCAGCAGAGCCTGGAACGGAGCTTCCTTCTAGAACGTCCATGGTACATGACAGCAAGATCCCCTAAGCTTTCTAGATATTCTCGCGTACTGTACAAACAGTAACATTGCAAAGCAAACTTGAACTAGGGCATTCCTGTGCCTGCCTTTTCCCATTCCATAAATATAGATACGATCTTATGACCCTGGCTTTGCAGGGCCCCAGATCTGATTATGTCATCAACAAGGGTGAGGGATCCTTCTTCATGACATGTTTAGAGAATTATTCCAATTGTCTGGCTATGCTTAGACTTAGCTATCTCTAAGAAAGACCTTTGCAGAGGGTCCCACCTGAACAGTGGGTGTTCCCCAACTTCTGTGTCCATGGCTCATAGAGGGAGAGCCTGCCTGTTAATTTTCCAGGAAGCCTCAATGACCTCCTCAGAGATATCTTGAAGGTTTCCTCCCCACAGCCTGCTACTAATGCACCTGTATTTAATAAATGAACCGCAAGCCACTGCAAACCCAGCAGGAATATATCTTGGCCTCGGACAGAATGCTCGCCCCATTCCGAAACTCATATTGGCTCTTCTCACCTCTGAATGCCTCTCTGGGCTGGCGGGGAGGGTCCCAGACACCCAGTGCCTCCTGCTCTGTTCACCAGGAGGTATGAGGAACGTTGGGTGTCTGGACTGCCCGCTGTTTGGGATGAGCTGTCCCTGGCACCACACTGCCCTCCTGTGCAACCTCTCTTCCCAGCAAGGAGCCCAGATGAGAAGGCCTCCCTGCCGGGGGTGGGGCTGTGCTGACTCCGATAGGCATTTGTACAACCTCACAAGGAGTTGCTTATTCTGACTTAATGCTCTTGACTTTCCTTTCCCACCAGCCTGGCAGAAACCAGGGGATGCTGCTTGGGGCTGCTAAGCCTGCAGGTGACCTACTGATCCCCTACAGTGCTGGTGGGGAGGAACCATCGATGTCCCAGGGGGAAGTGGAGCTGGAGAGCTCCCCGCAGGGCAGGCTGGGACTCTGTGAATGGGGGAGGAAAGGTTCAGCACCACCTGCCTGGTGGTGCCTGTGTCCTGGACGCCAGACTCCAGGTCTCTGTGATCCTAAGCGGCGTGGCCAGAAAAGAAGTGTCTCCTCAGGCCTGATTATCCTCAGGGCAGTGCACGGGGTTTTCCCTCTTTACCTTCCTATGCTCCTAATACCAACTGAACTCCCATTCAACAGATGAGAAAACTGAGGCAGAGAAAGGATGTAGGAAGGGACTTGGTCCAAACTGGACTGCAGGTCTCCCTGCTCCTTGTTTGTGCTCTTCTCAGGAAACCCAAATCTCTCAATAAGAACTCGGGGGGAGCAGTACGGCTTGAGAGAGGGAAGAGGGAAGATGAAAGCACCTTGCAAAGACAAAAAGAAGGAGTCAGATTCTTTGGTCACTCAAGATAAATAAGCCCAAGGTCATGTGACTTTGGCACCATCAAAGGCAGTCTCCCCTCCACAAGTGGTGAGAACGAGGAGGTGTGGTCAGGCTGCCATGGCCCCAGGTCTCAAGGTCTAGCCTGCTGGCCAATCTACTGTATTCCCAAGGTGACACTTCCTTCACCCGAGGAGTTGCTCTGCCCCAGAGGGAATGAGATTAAGTGGGGCAAATCCAGTGACTGACGGCTTTGCCAGACACTACCCCTCCATCTGTCTTAGGCCCAAGTGTTGTGCATCTCAGGCAGGGCACCTCCCCCAGCCCTGGCAGAGCCGTGGAGGAGTTGAGTGATGAGCAAGAGTGATTCCAAGTTTAGAGATGCCTGAGCCAGACTCCCCCCTCCAGGGAGATCAATGTGGGGAGGGTAGAAGGTAGCAACTGAAAGGTCAATCAATAGACTGTCCCCAATCCCCAACCACCCTGCACCAGAGGGACGGCTGCCCTGTGTGCCTTGGCAAGATGTGAGACGCAAGGTACCTGCCAGGCTAATCTGAGCACAGCGGGTATTTGCACAGAGCTAGTTCTTAGCCTCAGCACCACTGACAATTCAGATAGAACAGTCCTTGGCGGGGGCTGTCCTATGCATTGTCCCAACATCCCAGGCCTCTGTCCACATACATGCCACGCCCCTCCCCCAGGTCTAACAATCAAAAATGTCTTCAGACATTGCCAAATGTCCTCTGAGAGGCAAAATCACTCCTATCCAGTAAGAATGAATTAGGTACAGCATTTTAGAGCTGGGAAGAGCTGGGAAGGCCTCATCTGGCCTCCTCAATTCATAGGGGTAGGAACAGAGGCCCAGGAGGGGAAGTCCTATCTAGGGTGCCATTTTTGATAGATGAGCATCTTGAGTCCTCCATTCATGCATCTCGGCCACTCCCTGTATTAGGTCCTGAGTTACAAAGATATATAAGGCCCAGTCCCTATCTGTGTTCCGTTAGCACTTCTCAGCTCTCCTAGCCAGTTGCTGCTGTGCACTTCACAGGCAGCTTCTTTTCAAATACTCGCAACAACACAGTGTATGAGGTTATTTTACTCTCTCCCATTTTATGGATGAGGAGACTCGGTGAGGCCATACAGCCTGCATGAGGTCACAGGCAGACGAGTTGAGAGGGTCGCACAGCCTGACTTCTGACTCCTTCCATCTACTGCTGTAAGAGCTCAGCAAGGCCACAGTAGGCAGCAGAACAATCTCTCCACCGGGAATTGGAAGCCCTGAATTTAAGTCCCCGCTCACCATCCATGAGCATCGTTTGAGTGTTTCCTATTGGTTAGGACCATGGAGGTGCCAGGCACACAAACAGCCAGGCCCTCTACTAAGGAAGTTCCATGAACAGGCTCTCTGGCTTCAGGCAAATCCTATCCCCCCCTCAAGCCTGTTTCCTATCTGTAAAATGCCCACACGCTGCTGTGAGGTCCATGCAGTAAGGACAGAGGGTTTGGTGCACTCTGAGTATAGTGCAAACATATGGGCCATTGTTTAATATCCTAATCAGCTTTGTTCTGCTCAGAGTTTGGGACCACAGAGGATTGCAATTTGTCTGCTCTCTGCAGTCCTGAGACAGCCAGTCTCGAGAACCTTTGGATTTGAGATATTCAGCAGCTTGTCTCATAGAAAGCTCACTCCCTCTCATGTCAGAGATGGCTCAGTAGCACGGGGCTCAGAGCAGCAAGGGGCCCGGGGACATCCGGTGATGCTGACTATGATGATGACAAGCTGGGCTGGCGTGTTCTCATAACAGAAGATGGTGGTTTGGGGACCTCTGTTTGGAAAACAACATTTGTTGTTTGTACTAACAAGGCAGGAAGTTGTAATAATAAAGGTGGCTAGGGAGAGCCTGACTCAGAGGAGTGGGCTGAGGAGTGACAAGTCAGACGCCACTGGGTCCCCCAGAAATCTGAGTCGTGAGCACGGTGCTGCCTCTCGAGAGCAGCCGCCCGCTCGGAAGCACTCAGAGGCAGGGGGGAAGGCAGTCAGGGAATCACAGCAGCTGCTCCCTTCCAGGTTGCCTGGAAAGCAGGGGAGTGTGTGCGATCTAGCGAATCACAGAGCGTGAGCGCCGCGTCTGCCAGGCAGCCTGGCTTCGGCAGGGGTCTCTCAAGGGATAGTCAGATGAGCTCATCTGCCCAGCCAGAATGACCATGGAAGAAACCAGGCTGAGAAAGCAGGGATCCCACAGCCTGGCCCAGCTAGCCACAGTATCAAAAAGGCGTGGGACACCTTAGCTAGAAATTAGTGACCTCAAAGTCCCCACAGGCTGAATGATTATAATACCTATTGAATGTGGTGAGTGGGGAAATGACATAAGGAAGATGGCTCTCATTGTGCCTGATGGTAGAGGCTACTTAATAAACTTAGATCCTTTTCAGTTCATACTGGTACGTTCACTTAACCCTGAATTGAGTGCCTCTTACGTAATAGGCGCCAAAGACAGCACAGCTGAGGATGACAAGGTCACGGTCAGACACACCCACTGCACCGCACTGCCATTCTCCGGCCTTTCAGAAAGGCCTATCCGGCAGCAACGGGCTGGGTGAAATCAGTGCCCTCTCGGCTTAAGAGTTGTTGGCGTTTTGGTCTGTAGGGGAAACTCTCCTGCTCCGGAGGTCTGCCTTGAATCTTGTTTCCCCTCCAACCACACTGCTTTCTGTTACAGCCCCAGGTATCTGGGGACTTTATTATGTGTGACCAGAACTCCACAGTGTGTGGAGGGAAGAATTGGGCCTTGAGGGGATAGAAGTTGCCAATCATCTGAATTACTAGTACTTGAAAAGATATTTTATATCCAAAGGATTTGGTGATGCTCAGGGTTGAGCCAAGATAAGCTGTCAGGGGCATTTCAAAGTGCAAACAAGCCTCATTCCAGAGGGTGATGGAGAACTAAAATTCCCCTCGGTGGAGAGCCTCACTCTTCTGTAGGCCCTTAACCCCTAGACCCAGAAATGTTTACCTCCCTCCACCTCCCACCTCCCCCACCCCTGTCAGTTTCCTGATGGGGAGGGGTGACGTGATGTGACGTGATGTGATGTGATCAAGGTGAAACTGCAGGCTTGTGGCAAAGCCAGGGCTCACCTCCTCAGTGGCTCTCTGGGGCCCTCCTCTGCTCCTTCCTGTGTGTCTCCCAGCCCATTGCCCCCGGGTTAAAATCGGCAACTAACTCTCCCCTGGTGGAGAAAAGCCTGTGTGAACTCAGCTGCCACACTTATTTAGGGCAGGCAGTTCTGACCAAAGATCCCAGCTTTAAAACCAGTAACAATCTTAATAGGAGATGAGCCGGAGTAATTTAACTCAAAGAGATATTGATTTGTGGCCGTCAGGAGGTGCAGTTCCAGTCCTGACTCCACCAGTCACTGGCAGCACAGTTAAGAACACTGCAGCCTTTCTCAGTCTCGGCTGCCTTCCTTCTGAAGTGGAGACTGTGGCTGCCCTCTGCTCCCCTCTCCCGTCCCTGCAATGCCAGCAGCCCCCTCTCCAGATGCCACCAGGACAGGGGCAGCAAGAGAGGGTTCTCTCCACCCCAGAGTCCTGCTCTTTGGGCCTTCCCAGTCTGGCAAAGGGCACCAGTCCACAGATACTTCTTACTGATAATGTGCAGAGCCTTGGATATTCTGGTAAACATACTAGAGAGAAGGTCTCAGGATAGGAGCCATGTAGAAAGATGGGCCACGAGGCATTTGCTTCTGAAATGAAACCTGATTGCTTTTCCTAGGCTGTGCTAGGTAGAACTTCAGTCAGCCCAGGGCAATGTGGTAAGTCTTGCCAGCTTGGGAAATCAGAGCCTGTGGCTTTCAGCCTCCACAGCCAAAAGTTCTCCTCGAATCCTGCCTGCATGATAAACAGGGATCTGGAATAAAAAAAAGGTGATCATTTATTGAAATTGATGCCCTCGAGTGGCAGTGTCACAATGATTTAATTTCAGGCCTAGCTTTTTCTCACTTTCAAAGTCATTCATAGTGTCAGCTCCTCTCTTTTTCCCCTTGGTCTGAATAACACACTAATAAATATACAATAAGGGCTTTAATGTCTGGGTGATTTACACTAAAAAGAGAGAGCCATTCAAACACTTTAAAGATAATTTTTAAAAAGCCTTAAAAGTCACACCTAGGTTTGTCAGAGGTATTATTTCCGGAATACTTTGGTGTGGGAACAACTGTGTAGCTCATAGTTCTCAAAGTGGTAAGTCCTGGGGTCTAAGTGCTCTTGGAGGTAACTCCCCACATACACAGCAGGAGAATGGGTAAGTCTCTGAATCTCTGTGAGCCTCAGCTGTGTAAGATGGTAATAACTGTGTACTCATGGGGCTGTTCAGAGTTTTAATTAGAAAATATGCAAAGCAGATGTCAATACCTCATATGTCCTCTCTCCCACCTCCCTGCTGTCCTTCTAAAGGGCCTAGGGCCACCTCTCTGCCAGGCCACCAAGGATTGTGGAGGAGTGGACCTGAGGAGACCTCATTCTCAGTGTCCTCTCAGCTGGACTCCAAAACGCCAGTTCACTTTTTCCAGGGTTTGGTATCAGAAAAAAGAAAAAACAAAGCAAAATAAACAACAAAACACCAGTTCTACTCCCTGTGCCTGGATTTACCACATCCCTCACCCCTTTGACTGGTAATATGGAAGCCACTACTAAAATTCTAGTCCTGTCTGGAGGAACTGCAATTTCAACTATTGGCATAGGAGGTCTCAAACTTCAGCAGTACCAATCAGAACTGTACAACTGAGGGCCATCCTGAGCCATTCTGCTTTTATTCATCCTGCCACAGGGCATAACATTTGTACCTTTAGAAAGCTCCACTTTGATTCTTCTGTTTATCAGAAATTAAGAAAAGCTAACATCTCAGCTTGTATTGACTGATCACATAAGCAGGTAGCTTTATATAACATAATCATTTACTGAGCCCTAAGAAGAAAGATGAAAAGAGTTAAAGACATGAGATGGACTTGTGTGTACTGATGGGTGGACAGGCTAGTGCAGCCCCTAAGCTTGGATACCTGGGGGTAGCCAAGGCCATAACTGGTCTCCACAAATGGATATTCTTGACATATATGTTACTCTCTCCCCAGAAGGAGTATAGCTTTCAAAGTCATAGGGGACTGAGAAGAATCAGAATGGTCTATAGAGAAACCAAACCTTTTAGAGTCAGAAGGAATCTCTATCACATTCTTTCACCCATCCATCTATCCACTTATCCACCTGTCCACCCATCCATCCACCCACCCACTCATTCCATCCATAAATCCATCAACCCACCCACCCATCCATCCATCTACCCACCCACACATCCATCCATCCACTCACCCATCCATCCATCCAATCCATCCACTCATCCATCCACCCATCCAATTCAACCACTCACTCACCCATCCATCCACCCACCCACCCATCCACTCACCCATCTATTCACCCATCCACCTATTCCATCCATCCCTTCCATCCACCTATCCACCCATCCATCCATCTACCCACCCACACATCCATCCATCCACTCACCCATCATTCCATCTGATCCATCCACTCACTCACCCATTCACCCATCCAATCCATCTACTCACCCAGCCATCCACCCACCCATCCATCCACCCACCCATCTATCCACCCATCCATCTACTCATCCATCCATCAATCCACCCACCCACTCATTCTATCCATCCACCCATCCATCCATACAACCACCCACCCACCCACACATCCATCCATCTACCCATTCATCCATCCACCCATCCACCCTATCTGTACTTGAGAACGTTGCATGTTGACACTCATCTAGGTCCCAGGTTAACAACAAAGTCAAGCTCCTCCTTTCTGTTCTCAGGAGCCAGATACCACATTGTTAGTATTCATGGCGAATATCTGTATCATGCTCATTCAGTTTACCCGGTGCCTCAACTCTCGTCAACTCACTTCATCTTCTTTCCTACAATCTGTGCCATACATATTATGGTCCTCTTTTTACAGATGAGTAAACTGAATCTCAGAGAGGTTCAGGGAAACACAGATCTTCTGGGTTTATTTCTTTTCTCATGTTGTTTCCCCAAGAAGCAGTTGGATCCTGGTGTCATGCCTGGTTCTGAGAAAAGCAAGAGCTGTCCTTGTTCAGTTGGGGAAAGCCCTTCTCAAGAGGAATCCCCTAACATTTGGTTCTCTAACTGTGGGCCACAAACCTTGAAGTAACATTTGGCACAGTCCCAGCACACAGCAGGTGTTCTGTGTTAGATCAATTTAAAACAGTTCTATGACACAGCTCTTCTTAAGCCTTAACTCTAGGTGTGAAACTTAAAGCCCAGTCTGAGATCACAGAAGAGTCTCCAATTGATGGAAATGGAAAAGCCTTTTCTCCCTGCCCTCCACCCACGCCCAGGGATAGATGTATAATCCTCCCCCCGGCTGAAGAAGGAGCTGTCAAAGTGCACCTCAACTGTGAAGGTTGCCACTAAGTACAAAGGACAATTCCTTTCCTGGCAGGTACAACTTTTACTCACGATTGCTTTCATTGATGGGCATAAAAAAGAAAAAAGAAAAAGACCATCAGCTTCTGCCAGTTTTGACCTTCGAGATTTGACAGCTGAAGTCATGTAGTAGGGCTCTCCTGAGCAGGTTGCTTTCGTCTTCCCACCCTGCCCTGGGTGTTTGATGGATTGAACCCCTGAACACCTGGAAGATGAGAGAACCCCATGGCTTGTCAGAATGGCATCTTGGCGAATCCCATAATGAAAAATATATGTTGTATACAAAGAGAAGTCAAAATACATAGAAACAGTCACTTCTCTTCTCAGCAGTGTTTGTGGAACCTCAGCATTTCCCAGTGGGGAGGGAGATAGTAAAAACAGGTGGAGGGACTTAGGTGCGAGATAGGCCACTGGTGTCAGGAAATTCATTCATTCATTCACTTCTTCATTCTATCAACAAATGTTTATGAGTCTTATTTGGTCCCCAGCACTGGTTGGACTCTGCTGGCTCATCCTGCTTTCAAGGGGTTCAAAAGAGACTTATAATTGAACAACAGACAGTAATATGTTATAGGGAAAAGGGGTATAGTGGGTCCCAGGTGCATGAGAACTGCTGGTGGCCATCAGGCAAGGTGGCTCTGAGAGGAGAACTTGAGCTGGCTTTGCAGGGGAGGAGGCTTGGTCAGGTGGCCAATGAGAAAGACATTCCACGCAGAGAGCATGAGTGTGCAAAAGACAGACTAAGGACATACTAGGTCAAACAATGAAGTTCACAAACTCATCCTAGAAAAAGTGCTACATATATTACCAGATGGCCAAGGGGAGTACTTTGAAGGTGGCCATAGTGATATTCAGCAGTGAGGTGTGTAGCACTTTTTCTAGGATGAGTTCATGAACTTAATTGTCAGAGCTTTGTCACTCCAGAAAATGACTGCCAAAATTGCTTTGAAGAATGGACGAGGCGCTGGACTAGGTGACTAGCTTCTCAAGGGGAGTACTTCAAAGGTGACCATAGTGATATTCAGCAATGAAGTTTGTAGCACTTTTTCCAGAATGAGTTCTTGAACTTAATTGTCCTGCCTCGTAGGTGAGGAGCTGTGGCCATGTGATCCTCTGGATTTGTCCCCTCCTCGCTTCCCTGTCCCCTATCGTCCCCTCGGAGTGCTCACACTCTCACGTGTATGTATGTGACTACAGCTTTGTGTGGCCACAACACCCATCGCGGTCTCACAAATCAGCCTCCATACAGCAAAGCCTCCTCCCCGGCCCTGCCTTCCCAACACTTCTTCCTGTAGCAAATGTCCTGCTACAAATGCTCAAAGACCTCCCTGGGCCCAGGCACCCTCCTCACTGTCTCTCTCTGGGGCAGGATCTTCCCCCCAGCAAGGACTTCAGGTGCCCACAGACAGCCCATGTGCCTAATCACTTCCACCCAGCGCCGGGGACTCCAGAGTCCAAGTCCAGGCTCAAGGTGTTGCCTATTGTTCCCTCCTCACTTTGCAAGATTAGCCGAGGTGGGCTGTTCCTCATGGATGGCCCTTAACCCCTTTCCCCCACAGAGACCTTCACACATGCGTCAGCACCTGCTGCAGTGTCTCCTGCTCAGCCCGGCCACACAGTTACCAGCCTGGGTCTCCCCACTGTCAATAGGGACCCATTGGCTCCCCAGGGTGGACATAAGGATGAGGCTGCTATCTGGCCGGGACCTGGCATCCAGGGAAGGAATTCACCTCCTTCCCTTCACTCCCCTTACTCTGTGTAATATTATTAATAATAAAAAGAAAGGAGGAGAAGGAGAGACAGGAAGAGTCACTGTTGCCAGCTCCCCGGGGCCAGGCATTGTTCTAAGTGCTCTGCACGCATCTTCTCATTTCATATGACAGCCACCGTCCTTCAGAGAGGGGATCAATAGGATTATCTCCTTCTCGGTGCAGAAGCAGAGGCCCAGCAACGTCAGGTACCCTGCCCAGGGTCACACAGCTCGTAGGGAGCAGACTGGATCTGAGCCCAGCCACCCTAGCTCCATGGTCTGGGCCCCTAACCACTGCTCTCTGGGCCTCTGTGCCAGTAGATAAGAATAAATTACTATTTATTCATCATTGTTAACCATTGTTTATTCTTAATAAATGGACAGCAGCATATTTTCTATGAGGTCCATACTGTCCTTCCCATTCAGAATAAAGGGCAAAATTCCAAGGCCTTGTCCCCCTGAGGAGCCCATTCTGGAGAGCGGGCTGTGGGGAGAGCTGTGTCCACACTGCAGGGGGTCCTGAGAGTCCCTCCCGGAACCTGGCCTCTGCCAGCCCATCTCCTGAAGCTCCAGCCCAAGCCGGTCTCCTTCACCTTCAGAAACCACCTGTGGCTGCAGTGAAGAGACAGAATCAGGGGATGGGGCCACCAGCTCTTGGAGTTGCAGGGAGAACATCTAGGCGACAGGTGCTGGCAGCCCAGGGAGAGGGACTCTCACACTCTGCTCAGCAACCAGCTCCTGCTCTTGCTCACAGCAGCCTCAGTATAATCCACCACTTCTCACGACCTGCCTGCTTCTGAGTTCTTTCCCACTTTGTTTGTGTACCCCACACAGACGCCTGGCTAAATGCCCTGCTTGTTCAGAAATGCATTCTCTCATGGTTCAGAGCCTTAGTTCAGAGGCTGCAACCCTGGGATTTCAAATTTGAAAGGCTTCATGGTTTATGGGCGGGTTTGGTGCAGTCTCCTCCTGAGAGAATCTTACATCACCTAGCACTGTGAGTGAGGGTTCCTACTGCTTCCAAATTACTGGTGTTCTCCCTGACACTGGACAAGTCACGTGGTGATGAGAAACGAGGAAAAGGGTAGTGAGGGCCTCTGAGAGCAGGCTGAGGCCAGGGACTGAGGGCTATTGCTCTAGACCATTTGCCCATGAGCACCAGGTTACCTGAGCAATCTGGGACCCTCTCCCCCAGCAGGACACTTAAGCTCAGATGGCAGGTGCATAATGGCAGACTGAGGATGGAGCTGCGGGCTGTGCTGCTTCAGCTCAGCGCTGCGCTAGACCCAAACCTTAGTTCACCAGGAGGAGTATGAGGAACAAGCCCCAGACTCATTGCTATTCTGTGATTATGGTTGATTCTGTGGAATGTTCCCTGAAGTCCTTGAGAATGATGTTCTCGGTGGCTCTTCCTGGGCATTAGGAAGCCCACAACTGGAGCAAACTAGACCTTGACAAGAGAACTGACAGGCAGCTGCTACAGGCTGCTAAGCTTCTGCTTCATGTCCTTCAGAGGATCCCTGGCAAGCCCAGGATCTAATCTGAGTCCCTCATTAGCAAGGCATTCAGAGCCCCTGATCCAGCCTCACTGCTCTTGAGCTCAGTTTAGCCCTTCCTAGACCTGGAGTTCATTCAGATCCAACTCCCTGCAGTTGCTCCAAGTAGGACAAGCTATTTCATGCCCCCCTTATTCCCCCACCTCACTGACAATCAAGAACAAGCCTTCTGCTCCTCCTAGAAGGAGTCTCTGAGCTCCTCTTCCACAAGGCCTTTCCTGACACCCCAGACCCACTCGGAGCAGAGCCGATCACAACATCCTTTCCACCAGTGTCTGCACCTGCCCTGCATCCCTATTAGTGTTCTCACAGCACTGGACCACATCTCTACCTGGACATGCTGCTCTGACCAGTTAGGCTCCCTGAGAGTAGGGATGGCCATTATCTGTCATTTTCTGTCTAATACTTAGCACAGCACTTGATTCATAGTATGCATTCAATAATTACCCATTAAATGAACAAATCCCTAATTGAGCCAAAAACGCTTTGAAAATTTGAGACATGGTTTTAAGCAAATAATTTATCTATTATACAAAGCTCTTGACCAAAATTCCACACACACCAACTCACTTCCTTCTACCCAAGCCCAGACAGAACGACTGTCCCCAGCCTGTGTCGTCCCCATCCGTGGCCCTAACCATCTCACATTACTGAGCAAATGCTGGCCTCTGTTAGCCTCGGGGGAAAAGACAAGGCCCAACGCTCTCTGATCGCCCCCCTGTGCTCCTTTTAGTTCCACCAATTTTCTGGGTTATTTCCTGCATATTTTGTGTTCTTCCACTGAAGACTCCTACGTGGTATTTCCCAGTTCCTGCCTCCCCTTAGTTCACTTGTCTTTACATCACCGCTTAACCACACTGAGTCCCATTGAGTTTTTCATCTTTTCAGACAATGTACAATGAATTCCAATTGCCTTCTCTCCAACTGTTCGTTAAACATTCCCTCTATGATTCTGCTTTTCTCTCCCAGTACTTTAATTCCTCCCTGACTATGTGCAATTCTAATTGGCATGCCATTGGATGTTTAACCGCAGGCCTCAGAGACTCCCCCATCTGCAGCTCTCCAGCCTTCTTCTCAGTGGGCTGTTTGCCTTCCCCAGGGAGCCTCCTCTGTCCATTGGCTCAGCCTCTCAACAGACCCAGATCAGATGACTTGAAAATCCTTGCTTTGTCTATCCAATTTCTTGATTGACCCTCTGCCACCTTGTCTAACTTTAGAATGGACTTCAGGGTTTGGGGAGCTGGTGACAAGAACCAGGAAATTTGGGGGTTGGCAAAGTGAGGGTTCGGATGGAAATGCCACCTCCTGTATTTTGCCATGTGTACGTGGTCCTTGACTTTTGAACTTCTTCTATTGCTGCCTCCCAGTTTCATATTTGCACATGACCAAATGTTTATGGGTTAAAGGCATAATTCAGCTAGCACAATTCGAATCACAGAATCATGAAGCAAAAAAAATCTTAAAAGTCATTGAATTCAACCCCACCCTAAACCAGTGCAAGAGCCTCTTCCAAAGTTCATCTGCCTTTGACTTGTCTGCTCCCCCCTACAGGATGCCCCAAACAGATTAGATCATCCCATTGTAAGCAGCTCCAGCTCCTAGGAAGACCTTGCTAGTGGCCCCCTTGGCTTTGAAACTTTAGAAAGTTAGGGAATATCTCTAAAAGTTATTCACTATCTCTAGCATTTGCTTATTAATAGTTATTCAAAGCCTCTGGTGTTTCATCCTTGAAATGGGAATAGTAGTACCTGCCTGCCCGCCTTAGGTCTTTGTGAAGATAAGGCTTTGTAAACAATGATAGCCAGTGTGCATTGAGTGCTTATCACGTTTCGGATACTCAGGCATATGACTGCATGCAAGACTACCTTTCCCTGAGCCTCTATAATTTGAGTTCCCAAGATAATTAAGTTCGTGAATGCATCCTAGAAAAAGTGCTACATACCTCATTGCTGAATATCACTACAGTCACCAGATGGCCAATAGGAGTACTTTGAAGGTGACCCTGGTGATGTTTAGCAATGAGGTATGTAGCACTTTTTCCTAGAATGAGTTCACAAACTTGATTATCTGACCTTGTTTTCCTTCTCTGGTTGATCCTCTATTTGTCCTCTGGAGTCAGGTAGCACAAGCCTACTTTCTCCTAACAAGGCAGTTTGTCATCCCTTTGAGGACAGTTTTCATGTCTCTTAACTTTTTTCAGGCTAAATGACTTTAGTTTTTGCTACAGTATATTTTTCAAAGCCATATTCTTCAGATGGGATCTCACCAGCAATGGGGGCAGGGACCCTGTTCTTCTCTGATCTGCAACCTCCACCCACTGATTCAGCTTAAGCTTGGCTCACTCCTTCACAAGCTGCATCCTACAGTTTGAGCCCCAGCCACCTGAGCTAACACCATTAAGAATCATGGAGGTGTGGGTGGCGGCTGTGTCTCAAAGGAATAGGGAGCTGGCCCCATATACTGGAGGTGGTGGGTTCAAACCCGGCCCTGTCCAAAAACTGCAAAAAAAAAAAAAAGAAAGAAAAAGAATCATGGAGGTGCTGCCATATGTCACTAAAACCATTTCTTAGACAATTTACCTCTTTTCTTCCTGATGGAGAATTCTTAAGTTTGTCTTGTGGGCAAAGAAGGCCTTTCTTGTTTGCTATTGACATTCCCAAAAATGTCTGATTTGAAAAGAAATTCAATTCTGGCCCCGGCCTTCACATCATCTTGCTTTGTTTGTCATCCCTGTCACTTGCCAGCTTTGCCCCTTTGTTCCCCTGATTGCCAGAGACATTTTTATACTGAGTAAATTGCATCAGGCCCACTGCAAAATGAATCAATTTGGGAAGAGTATGAGCTGCACTGTTGTCTTAAGTGTGCATTAACATTTAGATGCGTTATTTAAAACGAGCCTGGGGTTAGTGCCAGAGAGACAGGCTCATGACTATTCTGACTCATTCCCTGATGCTGGACTGCACAGAGGGGCTGGGGAGCCCTGCAGCCCCTCCCAAGCCCTGTTGTATTCTCCATCTCTCAAGTGAGGCCTTGAACTAGGTGAGATCTTTTAAGAGCTCACATTTCGGAAGTTGATGGACAGATTAAGTCAGACTTGGTGATCTCAGAGCGGAACAAAGGCAGATGAGGGAAGAAAGGTTTTTTTCTTCTCTCATCATCCATGACACACACACATGACTTCTAGGTTTAAGTACAAATCATATGGCCAGAAGACTTTGGAGGTAAAACAAGGTATGGACCAAGAAACAAAAGATGCCAGCCAACTCTCTAGTTTAAAAATTAAACCATTTTCTGGAACCGGTGAAAAAGCAAAGCTTCAATCCAGATGATGATGTGGTGATTGGATGAGCTAATTCTTTTATCATCAAGAGAGTCAGATAATATCTCCATTAGTAGCAGAAGGTTTAAAAATTGGAGAGAGTGGCAACACCAGGACAACAGCCTGATTAATGCTTTTTCAATCACCTGGGCTCATGGCCTAAACTGGTAATGGACTCCATCCATCAAAAAATTATTCTATTTGGCACTCTGGTTTCTGAAGAAATCTGGATGTCCTCATAGAGAATTGGTTAAATGATTTAATGTATATGAAAGCTCTTAGCACAATGCCTCAGTAAAAGCTGGTTGAATCTATTCAGTCTATTCTAATATATGTTCAGAGATATAACGATCCATTAGGTACACAAGAGAAATAAAATGTCAATTGTCTAATGCTGATCCCAAAGCTCTGGGATGTATAATTATCAGCATTGTAAGGGTGGCACCTTCTTGGGATATTAGCCTTGATCCCTGTCCCTGAATGTCCCTTCTCTCTGTATGTAATAGCCCCAGTTGCATGGAAACTCACCAGCCATGTACATTTATGTCCGTTTTTTGCACTAGAGCCTCAATTTCATCTAAGCATACACTGTACTTTGGTTTTGGTGTCCCTAAAATCCAAGACAGTACCTAATACAGGAAAAGTATTTAATAAATGTTTGGTGACTAAGCAATATTTCCAAACTGAAACTGAAAGTAGTAGTGTGCTGATTTGGGAGTTGAAGTAGATGATGGGAAGGGTATCTGATGGGTCTTGTTCCTGGCAGGCCTGAAGGAGCGGGATCCCTGACCAAAGAGAATAAACAGAGAAGACTGCTAAGCCAGCTCATTGCTTTCAGACAATGACAGCTACCACTTTCATGGCACTAAATATATGCCTTGACATATCATTACCCCTTTAATCCTTAACAATAGTCCTCCAAGGAGACATCACACCCATTTTACAGAGGAAGAGGCTGAACTTGCCCACAGTCACACAGCCAATAATGAACAGAGCTGGAATTTGGGCCAACAAGGACCACTGCACCATATGATGTGACCTCCTCAAAAGAGATATGAAGAGGTGGCTCTCTCTCCTTTCCACCTCCCCACCACTAGGTGATACGCCAGGTAGAGAGGGGAGAATACCAGTGAAAAGAAACTGTCTCCTCTACATCTCCAGCATGAATTAGCATCTCTACTCCTTCCCAAAGGGTACTCTTGATTCAGCTGCCACTAAGACCCAGGAGGGAGGATCCTATGCAAAGCTTCACCATGTATGGTACCCATTTGGGAAAACTCAGAGCAGGACCACTAGAATCTGCTTGGACCTGCTCAGACCTCTAGGACCTGCCACTAGGAGCTGGAGGGAAAATCCTATACAAAGCCTCACCACATATGGTATCCATTTGGGGAAACTCAGAGCAGAACCACTGCAAGCAGAACAGCTTTTTCCCGCCCAGCCCCTCACCCTGACAGCAGGTGTGGGGACAGGGATGAAGACTCTGACCTACACTCCAAGCAAGTACCCAGTGGGGCACTTAGCAGAGGAGTTGCTTCATTCCATTCACAGGTAAAACTGAGCAGCAGAACACTAAGGGGAAGCGTACCGTGGCGTACTGCGAGGTGACCGGGGCAAGGTGGGAGTGACTGGGTGCACGTGCCCTGCCCCAGCTTCCCCAGCCTGGGCCCTCACTGGAGTCTCTAGACCCGATGTCTCTTTGGCCCCACTCAGCCAGGCTTGGCCTGCCCTTTTTCAGCAAGGTGGATAGGATTTCCAAAAGTTCTAAAAGGAAAGGGAAAAAAAACTCCCTCTTTTCCAATTAGCTTATAAAAATTTCTTTCTCTAATTGAAATTTCCCCTCTCGCCTGTGCCTTTGGATGCCTGCACTTAATTGTCTTTTAAACAAGAAGCTGCTGTGATCAGAGAATTCAAAGTTACATCTGCATCTTTTGTGCTGAAGTTATTCTGCCATATGCTTCTAAAGCTGGTTACAGGTTGATTTTGATGACAGCAATGTAAGTCTTGCTATAATTGGTCGTCTGCTTACATAATTGGGGAAAGAAAATTATTTATTGATTCTCAATTCAAGAAGAAAATCTACAAACATGTTTCCCATAACCACATGATTCCATTTCAGTCCCCACCCCCACCCCACCGGCTTGGCAGGGTCTTACTCTGTGGCCCACTCACTCCCCTCGTCCCATCCTACCAGGGTTCCCTTCTGTCTTCATTCACTCACTTACCCATTCATTCATTCATGACTTACTTAATTCAATAAGAATCCCTTTGCTATGTTCAGGGAAATGAGCTAGAAACAAGCAGAAACAGTCGCTATCCTCATCAAGCTCACACTCTAGAGAGGAAGATGAACATTACATTATAATGACATGTGTAATCATGTCATTGCCACAATGGTGGAGGAGCACAGGCTTCCAGAAGCTTCCACCACAGCGGCCCTGACCCTAGCCAGGAGCTCAAGGGAGCCTTCCCTGAGGACAGGACATTCCCATCCAAGTCTGAAAGAAGCACGGAGTGGCAACATCCTTTCTGAGTGTGGGAACAACGTATGAAGGTCCCAAAGGGAAAGAGGTGTGGTATTTTTGAAGAACTCAGGAAAAACTTATATTGAGGCCTGAAAGACAAGAGAGGATCAGCTGGAGGAAAATCTGGGGGGGAAAGACAGGTGGGAGACTGATCAGGAACATTTAGGATACTAATCTTTACCTTCAGAGCCAAGAAAAGCTGATGTGGCGTTCAAGAATATGGCGGTGAGTGAGAGGTAGGAGTGAGTATGGAGACTCCAGACATTTCCCCAGGGGAAAGGAAGAGAGTGAGGCACAGACAGAAGTGAAGGGACTTGCAGATACAAGGTACAGTGGGCAGGATTAACAAGGGATGGGATACTGGGGGGAGAGAGAGGGAGGCAATTGTAGCTTGGCCAATTGGTGGATGGGGCCGTTAACTAAAACAGATGAACATGGAGGAAGCACAAGGGTATAGAGTAAAGAGTTCTATTTGGAGATGGGGAGTTTTCAGAAACTTGTAAATACCCAAGTGAATATGCAGGTAGACATGAGGGTCTGTAGTTTGGTGGAAAGTACTGGACTAGTGAAAAATACTTAGGAGTTGTTGGCATGTTGGCGTGGTCTTCAAGCCGTGAGAGTATGTTAAAATGTCTAGGAAACTAACTGATGATGAATCACGGACCTAAACATAAAATCGAAAACTATATAAGTTCTAGCAGAAAAGCATAAGAGAAAATCTTTGCAAACTTGGGTAAGCAAAGTTTTCTTAGCACACAAAAAAGCATAAACTATAAAACAACATGTTAATCGTACAATTTATCAAAATTTAAAGCTTTGGCTCTTCAAAAGATTCCATTTTAAAAATGAAAAGCCAACCCTCGGTGTGGGAGAAAACATTTGCTCTACACGTATCTGACAAAGAACTTATACCCACCCAATCAAGAAATGGACAAAAGATTTTAATAGATGCCTCACAAAAGAAGATAAATGACTATCAAAAACATGAAAAGATGTTCCACATCACCAGTCATCAGGAAAACTAGAATTACTAAAACTAGAACGACTAACTACACCAAGTGCTGAGAAGGATATAAAGGAACAAAATGGTGTACCCATTTGGGAAAACAACTTAGATGTTTCTAAAAATTAGACATACGCCTGCCATACAACTTAGCCATTCCACTCCTCGTCTGAATATTTAACCAAAATAATAAAAACACATATCCATACAAAACTTTGTGCATTAAAATTAATAGTCAGCTTTATTCACCAGTAGTCCCAAACCAGAAATGACTCAATTGCCCATCAAAAGGAGAGTGAACAGAGAAATTGTGGTTTATCTATGCTATGGAACACCATCCAGCAATAAAAATCAATGAACTACTGATACGACAACATGAATCTCAAAATCACTATGCTGAGAGAAAGAAGCCAGACATGAGGACCACGTAGTGCATGATTCCACTTATATGTGATTCTAGAAAATGGAAACTAATCTGCTAATCTATCACGACAGAGAGTAGGGAAGTCGTTACCCGAGGAATACAGCAGAATTGAAGGCAAATGGGCAAGAGAACTTTTTTTAGAAGGGAGAGAAGGGCTTGGAGATGATGGAAATTTTCTATCTTTTGAGTGTGGTTGTGGTTTACTGTATAACAGTTATTTAAATTCATCAACTAGTCCACTTTAAATGGATGTCATTTATTGCATATATATTACAGATGTATCTCTGTAAAGTCGATTTTTAAAAAATACCTAGAAGGGAGCGGGAAGATGAAAGAGCTGAGAGTAAAATTAGTGAAAAGGAGATGAGGAAGTGATTTGTGCCTTAAAGATAAGTGAGTTTAAATGTGAAGGGTGAGGGAGAGGTAAGATGGGGAGCAGAGAGGCAGAGGATCAAAGCAAGCCCACTTATCTGCACCTTCACTGTTCTTCAGTCTGACCTGTACAGCTCAGAGGCAGCTCTACAAGAGGGAGTTGGTATTCCTGAATTCATGAATCCCCTCTTTCTTGAAGGCTTTCCAGAAGATTTCAACTCAGTCAGTTCTTAATTCTGTAAAACTATCTCCACTGCAACATAACTCTCTAGTGTCCTACCTGATCAGATAGTGCTTGGAAGTCGGTATACTGTGCTCTTCGTTTCGTTCATCTGTCAACATCCAGTTCGATCTTTGTTTACAAATTATTTTGTGTAGATGTTACTGATTCCATCTAAGAGATCATTATTTCACTACAAGTTATTGACCTTTTTCTATAAACAGATTACAAGTATTACAGGTATTGAACATACTTTCTTTTAATAATCTATGTACTTCCATTTACAGCAAAGAAAACTAAGCTTCAGGAAAATCAATCAACTTCCCAAAGAAGTAGAACTGCGATCCAAACTCAGGCATTTCTGAGATCTAACACCTATTCGTAAGCGTTGTAGAAACAGCCTCCTACAGATTTGGGGCCATGTCTTATGCTTTATTTACCCAACACTGCAACTGTTACAGGACTGAGCACATTGTAGATGCTAAACAAATATGGCCTTATTCATTGTTGATTCCTTGAACTAATACTTTTCTACTTTAAAATAGCAACCACCTGACCACCAGGGGCTCTTAGGGGGCTTTAAGAATGTCAATGACTAGGGACAGTTCATACTTGCCAGAGCACATGAAGGAATTAATTAAAGGAGCCCCTTTTTTGTCATTGCCTGGGTGGAAGAAGAGCCAGCAGCCCCTCTCTGGTAGTGCAGTGGCCTTTCCTCTCTGCTGCGACCTATTCCCCTTCCCTGTAAGAGACGCCAGGAGAGTGTCAGGGGATGTGGCCACTTCCACTGGTCACCAGGGCCCAGTGTAACAGCTTCTAATACACCCATGACGCCGCCAAAAATCCTGGGTAAGGGAGTGGTGACTAAAGCCTCTGCCAGGTCTGTCTTCTTCTGATTGCAAAATTGAATCCCAAAAACATATCACAGAAACAGATCACAGTTGCTGAATTCAAAAACTTCCTCTCGATGGCCTTGTAAATAAAGTTCCCTAGTTCTCTCTTTCTTTTGAAATGTCTCTTCCCACCCTGACCTTTGTTCCTTTGGCTCTCTAATGCCCCCAAAGTCTCTATTATAATGGCATACCTAAAAGGTTATTTGAGTTGTTGTAAAAGGCCTTCTATTAGAAATAAATTGGAACAAAAGAAGAGAGACGTGTTAAGAAATGTTGATTCCCATTTGTGTATCATTGATTCTTATATAATTTGGATAGCAGGGTGGGGGGAGAGGGAGGACTCATTCGTGGTAAAAATTCCTGAGATTCCCGAGGATCCAGAGTCAGATAGTTGCCTAGAAGGCAGAGGCTCATTTCTTTCAGATTTCAGACTTTATTTTCATTGAGAAGCATGAGAGAAGGAAAGACTGGGAGGAATTGTATGAGTGGATACAGGTGAGTACAGAAAGCTTTCACCGATCTAATTTGCTCTTAAAACAGCCTTCCCCGTGGCTAAAGAAACTCCTATTTTCCTTAAACCTTTCTATATCAGCTACATATTTTAAAAAATAAGCTTCTTAATGTATCAGGGGAAGCCAAGGATGTGTTGAAGATGCTTTGGTGAGAGATGAGGTTGAAATCATAATGTTGGAAAAGGCCAAAGCCAGAATTGTTATTTGAATGTTAAATATCCCCAAATTTACTACAGGTTGCTTATAAACATTCCAAAAAATTCAACTCCCTTTTCCTCTAGAAGCTTCCATTACAGAGAAGCCTCCACACATAGCCATGGGCATGATGGTCTATGTGTAGCTGTCCAGAAACAAGCATATTTTCAGAGCAGGGTTTGGGTCTTCCTCTTCTCGGTGTGCCACAGATGGGAGGGTCTCCACACATGACTCACACCCCGTTTCTAACCTGTTTATTTCTCCCATTAAAATAAAAACACCTGTTGTATCAGAATCTCTCAGGAGGGAGCCTGGGCATCAGAATCTCTCCAGAGGACCCAGGGGAGTCATCTCCTGAGTAATGCACCCCCCAGTGCTGCCCATGACTGAGCACACTTGGGATGCACTGAATGAGATGGCCTGTGGACAGCTTCTCAGCATTTGTCAAGCATAAGAATCACCTGGGGATACAGGTAGAACTTGTGTTCTGATCCAGCAGGTCAGGGACATGGCTGGAAGTCTGCATTTCTAACGAGTTCCCAGCTGCTGCTGCTGCTCTGAAAAAACCACTTGGGTAGCAAGATTCAGAAAGGAAATGCACGTCCACACACAGATGTTAATTGAGGCTAGAGGCCAGAACAATCTGAGAGGGACTGAGTGTACTTTCTCTGCACATCTGATGAGTGATGGGGGAAAATATCTCTCAAGAAAGCCAACGAGGCCCTGCAGGGTGGCTCTTTCCCGGTGCTTTCCCCAAGATCAGACCTCCTTTCAGTTTTGCAGGGCTGGACAAACTCAGGATTCAAGTTAACCACACTCACAGAAGATATTAAGTATTTTTAAGTTGTGAGTGGGATTTTTAAATGCATAATACAACATATGATGATTGGTATGAATCCCTTCCTTGACAAATTAGAGCATTCTCTGCCTGTGGGCACATCTATGTAGCCCCCCAAACATCAGGCTGTAATCAGCAGGTAGAATGGCCAGCAGGCCTACAGGTCCCTCTCAATACGTCTGCCTCCTACTGTAAGCAGCTTCCGCAGCTGTAAACCGGGCTGTTTCCCTAAAGTCTCACTCAAAACATTCTTTCAGTCTTATCTGTCCCCTCTGAATCCTGCTCACCTTTAAAGTCCTTAAATCAGGACTCAGCCAGCTCAGCCTTCCTTTCCAGCTCCTGCTCTGAGAAGTTCCTGCTTGTCCGTATCTGTTTGGGTTCAACACACCCTGCATCCCTCAAACCCTGAATCCTCCTAAGCCCCGGGTGCTGTCCTGTGCACTGAGGCCACAGAAATGATAATTTAGTCAACCCTGACCCCATCCCACCCCGCCCCGATTTTGGCCTGGAAGGCATTCTGCCTCTTTTTATAATTGTGATTTTTAATAATACACATAAAATTTATCATTTTATCCACTTTTAAGTGCACAGTCCAGTAGCATTAAGTACGTTTAAGTTGCTGTGCAACTGTCACCACCATCCCTCTCTAAAATGTTTTCATCATCTCAGACTGAAACTCTATATCCATTACACAATCATTTCCCATTTGCCCTACCCCCAGCTGCAGGCAGCCACCATTCAATTCTCTGTCTACATGAATTTGACTGTTCCAGGGCCCTCAGATAAGCAGAATCAGTTGGTATTTGTCCTTTTGCAATTGATTTATTTCACTTAGAATAATGTCCTGTAGGTTTATCCACACTGGAACATGTCAGAAGGTTCTTCCTTTATTTATGCTGAGTGATATTCCATTGTACGTATAGAGCACTTTGGGTCTAAACATTCATCTAGTGAGGGACGCCTGCCTTGCTTTCAACTTTTGACTATTGTGAATAACGCTACTATGACCATGGGCAAAGTTCTCTTCCAGACCCTACTTTCCAGTTTTCTGGGATATAAACCCAGAAGTGGAATTGTGGGACTACGTGGTAACTCTGCTTTTAATTTTTTGAGAAGATGCCATTACTGTTTCCACAGTGGCTGCATCACTTTATAGTCCCATGAACAGTTTGCAAGGAGTCCAGTTTCTCCACATCCTTGCCAATACTCCTGCCTCCTACTATAAGCAGCTTCCGCAGCTGTAAGCCGGGCTGTTTCCCCAATGTCCCACCCAAAACATTCTTTCAGTCTTATCTGTTCCCTCTGTATCCTGCTTAACTTTGAAAGCCAAACCCCATATTTTCTAAAATGCCCACTGCATTAGCACCTGATGGGCTCCCCATGTCTACACTAAGACCACCCAGATCCCCCCTTCATCAAGAGCATCTCATTCTCTGGTCACCTCCTGCTGCTATCCCACCAGAGGTCATAGTCTATGCTCCTTGGTTTTTTCTAGGAGGAAAAGCAGCTGGTATTCATTGTAACTTGTTTAACAGAATAATAGGAAGAAAACCAGAAAGAATGCAGAATTGGAAAAAGAGTCCAACGCCCCAAAGCTTGATGCCTGATCTGAGAACTATATGCAGGGAAAAGAAATCATTGTTTCCAGAACACAGTCTCTGTCAGAGACTTAAAGAGCCTCTGCACCCATCCAGAGAGACAGCCTTCCCCTGGGCATGGTCACCTGGAGTAAAGGTCATCGGGTGAGGGAGAGATGCCTCGTGGGAGGGCCTGACTCTAGGAGAGCTGGCCACAAAGCTGTGGCAACCAGAATTCATTAGTTTGGGAGATTGCTGTAGGTGTCCACGTGGGTTTTATTATAGTATCTCTAGCCACATACATGTCCATTCACCCTGTGAATGGCTGCTGCTGCTGGCTGACGCACTAAACCAAAATTACTTCATAATTTTTCAATTAATGTGTCCCTGTTTTGCATTTGAATCTCCTCATCCTCTCACTGTGCTGTCTTTAGGGATGCTCTTATGCTCCTTGGCCACCTTATGTTATAGGCAGAGTTGAAAGGTAGAACCCTGTATGACCTGGCTTTGCCCACCTGATTTGGGTCTCTGAGAATGATGATTTCCACGAATGCTCTAATGTGTAAGGTGGCCCCTGAGGTCCTTGGGCTGTCCTGCCCCTATTTATTCACATGAAGCAATTCCCTGAACCCTACAGCCACCACAACCAGGTCCTTGAACCACCAGGTTCCCTGCTCCAATGTCTTTTCAACTTTTTCTACACAGAATGGGATTCCAGTCATCTCAAGAGTGCCTGACCCAACACAGAGTTCCTCCCAAGCTCATAAGAACCTTGGGGCTGCCTTGACCTCTAGAAGGAGGGAGATGATTAGGCCATCTAGTATAACTCCTACCTGCTGTTTGAAGCCCCCTGCCAAGAACTTATCAGTTAATTTGGATTTCTTCTGTAACAGGCAATTCTCTGTCCCCTCCCCACCAAATAGTTCAACCATCTTTAAATAGCACATTCATTCTGGAGCTATGATGCCCAAGAATCTGCAAAGCTCCAGGCCTCTGGGCCCCCTCCCTACCCTGTAGGTGAGCTGCAGGGCTGTGAGATCCTGGAGACCCACAAGGTCCGAGAGCTGTCAGCAGGAGTCCCACTAGCAGGGAATTCATCACCCTCCCACCTGAGACCCCTAGAGCAGCCCAGCTATTTCCAAGTCACACCCTACTCAGAGAACCAAAGGCTTTCAGAGTCCTTTCAGCCCAGTGGGCTTCCCTCACCTTGTTGAGTCACTAACTCCTGCCAGATAGGACCGTCCCTTCCCTCCACAATCCTAACCAAGCTGGGCCCTGGGGTGTCTCTGCAGGCCCTAAGCAGCCTGGGGTCTCTGTGCCCCCTCAGGCCATCCTGGACGCACCCCCTGCCCTGGACTCCTTGCCCCTCCCTCCACCCAGCTGTCCAAGTGACCTGCTTGGCACATTCAGTGGGTCCCCATCTGCTACGAGGGACAGCCCAGCCTTGCTGCCCAGCCTCAAGGTCCCTCCTGCTTGGCACATTCAGTGGGTCCCCATCTGCTACAGGGGACAGCCCACCCTCGCTAGCTGGCCTCAAAGTCCCTCCTGCTTCTCCCTGTCACTCTGTCCTCACTTCCTCTTCCCATTCAAGCATTACCTGAGGCTGTGACTCTATATCATCCCCCTTTCACCTTCTCCCCATGTCCACTGTGAGAGCAAACCCTGTCAATTCCACCTCTAAAGGATATTTTCCCTCTTACCCCCTCAATTCTACCACCCTGGCACAGGCCACCTTGATTTCTCACCTGAGACAGCAATAGCCTCCTAACTGGCCTTCCTGCTTCCTGTTCTGCTCTTTCTAATTCATTCTCTGTGAAAAGCATAAACTTTAAAAATACAGAGCAAATTATGTCAGTATACTACTTAACTATAAAACCTTTGAACGGCTTCCCACCAGTCTCAAAATAAAATTTTGACCTAAAGCCCTGTATGATCTGGCTTTGCCCACCTCTCTGACCTTTGCTTATAACCTTTCTCCCCATGTCCACTGCCCATCTATTGGTCCCAGCCACACGCCCTTTGCACTTGCTACAAAAAACCACCCATTTCTTGGCTCTATATTGTCATCCCCTGTTCTTCCTTTGGAGCCAAGCTAAAAAATCACCACCTCGGGAATGCACACTGTGATCTCTGCCTTTCCTTATCTCTGTCTTTGTTTAGTTCCTTTTACTAACAAGCCACGATTAATGTATTTGGCTCCTAGTTTATTGTCTAAATCCCCTCAGTAGAATGAACGCTCCATGAAGGGTTCTAGGCTCAACACACTGCGTGGATACAGTGCTTTCTCACAGCTGTGATAAGTCCCACCATGATGGTTGGGCCACTGATCTCAAATTCTGTCCTTGCAGTATGTCCAAAGGTGAGGTCACCACCACCATGCTTAGTGCCAAGACTCCCCTGGAAATTGGCCAAGTAATGGTGGGCTAGAAATCTCCCTGTCTTCCCCATAGGCCAGAAAAGACTGTGAATCATGGGATCCAGCGGGTCTCTTCCCTTGCTGCTTCCCCATTTTGCAGCCCAGTATAGAAATTGATACAGGTGAGTCTCTAGAGCAGAGGATAGGACCAGTTGAGAAGGATGCTGTTGGCTTCAGTAGGAGTCTACTGCAAGAGATCCCAGAAAGAGAGATGATAATATAGACAGGGAAATAGCAGAAGAGATGCGGGAAAGTATTCAGATTTTAGAGGAAGCAGCTCGTTTTTCATTCCAAAGACTAAATATATATTAATAACAAAAATTTAAATAACAGGTTCAAGAGAAAGTTATCAAGCACCCCGTAAGGGGCAGATGTCTCTACCCTTGAGAAACAGCCATTCTCAACCTGGGATTTCAAGAGATAATTAATCCTTAATCCTTCAGGCATCTGTGGTATGTAATATACATGTTAACCTCTCCTGTGCATCTAGGATGGTGCTAGTTCTGGACCATCCTAAGAAAATAGTCAGATAATTTTTTCTTATCTCCCACAGTTCACATGGGGAACTTCAGATACAAACTCTTTCAAAATGTTATGAGAAATGCAATAATAGAAGTGAGTAAGGAGTAATGGGAATGCAGGAGCATAGTTTAAGAATAGTGGCTTTGAATTCAGACAAAATTGAGTCTTATGTAAGCCCAGCCCCTTATGGGGAGTGAGCCAAGGAAGGATATTTCATCTCTGGCACTTCATAAGTTGTCAGGATCACACGTATAATAGCATATATGGTCAGGCACACAGTGATTCATGCCTGTCATTTCAGTGCTTTGGGAGGCCAAAGTGAGAAGATCTCTTGAGGTCAGGAGTTCAAGACACGCCTGGGTAACGTGTCTTGGGGCAAGACCCTTATGGTGATGCAACTTGGAAGGCTGAGCTGAGAGACTCTCTTGAACCCAGGAGTTGGCGGTCACAGTGAGCTATGCAGATGCCACTGCACTCCGCTACTCCAGCATCAATGACAGAGCAAGACCTCATCTCCAGTGTGAGAGGGGAAGTATGTGGAATAACTGAGTTATTTGGCCTGGCACACAGTAGATTTCATGATAGTGGTTCTTTTTATTAAGTCACTGGAATGCAAACCCACGACTTTCTGTCTTGGACCACTATAGCCCCAACACCTAAACCATGCCATGCACACAACAGGCAGTCAATATTATTTTTTTATTTCATAAGTGGCATCTACTAGAAAAGGTTTCTTGACATAGCATTTAGGTTGAAATAAATGAGTGGGATTCGCCAGTGAATTGCAGGGGAAGCCCATTCCAGGTGATGGAAGGCGATGAGGCAATGATAAAGAGCATAACAGATTCCACAAACCAATACATACTTTGGTATGACTGTGACTATAGCTAACGTGGATAATGGCAGGAGATGATAAATGGAGGCAGGGGGCAGGGGCTAGAGATCACAGAGGGCCTTGTATTATATGCTGAAAAAGGGTTGGGATTCTATTCTGTGAAGCACTGGAGGTTTTGCCCAGCAGAGGTATAGAGGGAAAAGTCGAGGAAGAGAAGAACCAGTAAGGGTTAAGTCTATAAATCATAAATCTTACACAGTGGGAGGAAGAATGAGGGAACAGGACACAGAAGTTCAAGGATTATTTAAATGTGCAAAGTTTGCCAGTAGAAGGAGAAAAAATAGCTATAAGTATCTTGAGCTAAACTTTTCTCATTGTAGTAGATAGATATTTATAATTGATAAATGAAGACATAATATTATGAGCCTATTACTTAATTACATATATATATATATATAGTAACTGCCAAAATTACTAGAAACAAATTACGAGAGGGATTACCTCTGGGGAGTAAGATTAGAGGTACAGAAGGATAGAACTTTTTATTATAAGCTATTTTTAAATTTGGAATAAACACTTTTTTTATGGTTGAGGAATCATTGAGGGTACAAAGAACCAGGTTACACTGCTTGCATTTGTTAGGTAAAGTCCATCTTATAATTGTATCTTGTCCTCAAAACGTGTCACCCAGTGTAACCCGCCAACCCCCTTCCTCCTTCCCTCTCTCCCCTATACCCCCCATGTATTAGCATCAGTTGTCCTCATGTCAGAATTGAGTACACTGGATCCTTGCTTCTCCATTCTTGTGGTGCTTTAGTAAAAAGAATATGTTTCAACTCCATCCAGGTTAACACAAAAGATGTAAAGTCACTATCTTTTTTAGTGGCTGAAAAGTACTCCATGGTATACATAGATCATAGCTTGTGAAACTATTCCTGGATTGGTGGGCATTTAGGTTGTTTCCACAACTTGGCAATTGTAAATTTAACTGTGATAAACATAATAAATTTTTTTTAATGAATAAGAGGAAAGTTCCATGAAGGCAAAAACCTTGTCTATCTCACTCTATCCACTCGATCAACAGCATCAAATGCAGCCCCAGCCCTGGTTGGTGCTTCCCACATCTCACTGATTGAAAGCTCCACAACTCCACCCTGCAGCTTCTCCAGCCTTCCCTCCATCACTCCTCCCCTTACACCCACACCCAGCCATTCTGCCTGGGATTCCCAGTGGGTGCAGGCTGTTGTGCCTCTGTCTTTATGCATGCCCCCGCACTGAGCTCCTTAAGGTTTAGTGTCCCACTAGGAAATCCCTGTGAAGGAAATGTCACCTCCTTCCCCAAAGCCTTTCTTTCCAGCTTCCCCAAACAAATGAAGTCTCCCACACTTCTGCATGCCTCTGTCCTGGCTCTTGGAAACCTGGTTTTAATGATCCCTTTTCGCATCCATATCCTCTGTGAGATCTGATTTCCCTGAGAAAAAAGATACCTTCTCCATTGCTACTGACCTTCACCCACAATCAAGTCTAGAATCTGGAGCATGTTAATTGTTCAACAAACATTTGTTGAAAGATGAATGAATGAAGTGGGAGACCAGTCCCCAGATATAAATGCAATGGACCAGATTACTACTCGCCGATAGTAATATTTTACACAATTGGGTATTTTTTCATTAACAGTTACTTGTTCGGTCATGTTAGAGAGTAAAAGGCTGGGTACGTACTTTACCTGGTAACCTGAGTTACATAATACTACTTGTATCTCAGTTTATTCACCTGTAAAATGGGAATAATAATGCATTACTTGTGTATCTCGTAAGGTTAGTTTCAGAACATAAAATAGTAAATTCAAAAATAGTTTGAAAAATATAAATTCATTCACTTCAAAAGTATTTACTGAGTCTTTACTCAGTATGAAGGCATTCAAATTACAACTCTGGAGACACGATCCCTTGCAGAGTTCAACTTCAAGATGGCATTTTCACTCGTTAGTTACCCCCCCTAGAGACAGGTCTACATCTTACTGCCCTGGTTCTTGGTCTGCAGCATGGTGCATCTTTGCATCATTGCTTTGCTGTGAGAGTCACTGCTTACCTATTTATTCTACTATTACTGGAGGTCTCTGTGTGCTTTCCAGCTGCAATCATGGCTGAATGATTCCCTCACCGATTCTAGTTCCACTTCAAGAAAACTGTCAGCAGTACACAAGGCACCGGGCCCATCCATCTGTGTAAGAGATAATGTAATTCTAAGACAATATTTAACATTGTAGGATGAGGCATAAACTCAATATGTTTTCAAGCAGAGTAGAAAAATATGTGCCCCATCTCATTAATCACAATAAGAATGAGGGATGGGGCAGATACCCAGTCAGGGCTGTTCCCTCCGAGTTAATCTATCTTAATACCAGGCCCTCGATAAAAAGAATGCCCGTGTCGTCGTTCCGCTTGTTCAGTGGCAATTTACATTGGGGGAGCTCAAGATTTATGGAGTAACAAGAACCTCTCAGGAATAAAAGCTGGAGTGATCCATGCTGTGTTTGGAGGTAGCTTCTACTACAAACACTCTCTGGGGGATTAAACTTCTAGAGACGGACTTCGAGAGAAGGCATGCATTTGTCAAACGGATCTGTTGAGGAGTGCTCGTTGGGTTCATTCATTCACTCATTCATACCTTTACTGGGCATTAACTCTGTGCAGAGCTCAGTTAGGGCTGGGGGCCACCAAAGGATCCAGTGAGGGTCTGTACCCCTGAAAGACTCACGTTAGAGGACTCACAGCTCATAGGCAATAAGGAGGGTGATACACAGATGGCCAGCTTCACACAGGCAGAAACAATATTAGTTTTATCCTCCGGGGTGTAGCTGTGCCTTTGACATGGCCTGGCAGAGAGAAGCTCATTAAAAGTATATTAAATGATCATGCTCATTGGGATTTGAATGGGTAAACAAAATGTGGTACATACATATAAAGAAACATTATTCACCCTTGAAAAGGAAGGAAATTCTGATACACACTCCAACATGGATAAACCCTGAAGACATTACACCAGTGGTTCTCAGCCTGTGGGTTGCCACCCACAGGGACTGCATTAAAGGGCCGCGGCATTAGGAAGGTTGAGAACCACTGCATTACGCTAGGTGAAATAACCAGACACAAAAAGGTAAAAATACTGTATATTTCTACTTACAAGACACACCTGGAGTAGTCAAATTCATAGGGACAGAAAGTAGAATGGTGATTGCCTCAGGCTGGGGCAAGGGGGGAATGAGAATAGACTTAGTTGCACTGAACTGTATGCTTAAAATGGTTAAGATAGCAAATGTTATGTATATTTTACAATGAAAAATACTTTAAGAAAGAAAAAAGGCTATCAGGAAGGCCAGAGGGAGCCTGCGGAGGGAGATGCAGTGAGCTTTCCATGGAGACCAGGCTGTCAGGAGGACCTGTGTTCTCCCAGGGAAGAAGGAAGAGGGGCACAGAGCAGAGCTGAGGACCCTCCAGAGTGCGCTCCAAGAAGGGCAGCCCAGGCAAGGATGGTCAGAGGGGGAAGACCAGTGAAGGATGTGGAAGAGAAGGGCCAGAGGGTTTCCAGGAGGGCCCTGTGAGGATGACCGGAGACCTCTGGATTTGACCACTAGGAGGTCCCAGGGAACCCGTGGCAGAGCCTCAGGTGCATGGAAGTGAGTGTGAAAAGGGTTTGATGCCATTGGAGGGTGAGACACTCGCCCCTGACAGTAGGGGAAGGAGCATGATGGTAAGAGATGATTCCCAAGGGAATCAGCGCAGGGAGCAGAAGGAAGGGGCAGAAGGATAAAAGGAAAGTCAAGTCGTTCTGGGAGGATCTGGAATGGCTGGGAAGGATTAGCGGACGAGTCCTTCTCCCTCTGAATCGGGGGCAGGACGAGAAGATGGAGGAGGTGGCAGGAAAAGGCAGGGTGGATGGACCAAAAGGTGGGCTCCTGGCGGACAGCTCTGTCTCCTCAGAGGAGCAGGAGCAGGCCCAAGTTCAGGGAGTGGGAAGACAAGAACACACTGGAGGGAAGTTGGAGTTTGGAGCTGGTGGCAAGGAGAATGTGGTAGGAAGCACACTGGTGATGAGGAAAGCATTGGGTCCAGCTGCGATCAGAGCCCTGTGTCGGCAAGGAGACCAGTGAGCCTGAGACAGCACCACTCAGCTCCTGGTGGCCTGGAGGAAGACAGTGGATGGGAGACTTGCACATGTGGGGCTGGGTAGGACAGAGTCAGCACAGGCAGAGGGACATGCTTCCCCAGAGCAGCAAGACCCCAGACAATATCACCAGGCCCAGGCTGCATGGCAAGGAAGTCAGGATGCTGGGAGCTGGGGGGTGGGGGCGCTGGGGGAGTGCAGAAAATCCAGAGACTAGAGCTCATGGTGAGGGGGAGAAGATGCTTCCTAAACAGAGAGAGGCTAGTCAGATATGAAGGAAAGGAGCAAGTGGCCAGCAAGGAACTCTGGAGTCTGAAACCACACTCACTGCATGAGAGGGAAGGGACTGAGCAGAGCCGTGCTGAGCCCGAGTGGGCACCATCCACGCTTAGAGGGACGGTGAGGGCCAGGGGGCAGGGAATGCTGACATGTCCTCAGTAGTGATGGCAGGGTGACGATGTGGGCACAAGGGCTCTGTGAACAAGAAAAGCAGCCACTGGGAAGGACGGGGATAGCAAGGGGAAGGTTTGCTCAGCTGGCAAGAACACATGGGAAAGAGCTTGCTGAAAGCCAAGGGCACGGAGGGGAGACACCTGGGGGGTGGGAAGATGGGGGCTGGGATGGGAAATGGAACTCCATGGAAGGGACTGTGGGAAAGAGGAGGCTTGGAGGAGGAGAGCTGGGGTCTGGGGTCTTTAGTGTGAGCAATAATGACGAACAAGGTGGATTAAGAGGCAGACTGACCACAAGGTCTCTGGCAATTAAATAATAGGATTCTACTGGTGGTATAAGTGTGGCTCTCTCTGATGCTCTGAGGAGTCAGAAAGGCCTGTTCAGTAGACAATTTGGAGTAAGGAGGCTGATGCTTCTTTCCCCTCCTTACTCACCCTTCGCCGCTGGACTCTGGTAACCTCGGTCTCAGTTAACCCCACTACCAGTCTCTGTTAACCCAGACTCTGTAACCCAGTCCTGTCCAATAGGCGAGAGAGTCAGGGTTTTGTGCCTACCAGAGTCCAGGTAAAGTCAATGGGTTCATCAGGGTTTTGTGTACACAGCCCTTTTATGAAACTAATCTATAGCTCTCAAACAAAAGATACAACTTAATTCTAGCCCAAGAATATGGGGAGGGGGTGGGGAAGGGGAGGGGAGAAGGGCGGATGGGTGGTGGGAGGGTAACCGGAATGATCACCTATATATCTGTCTAACAAGGGTACAAGTGAACTTTTCTAGAACTAGAATATAAATGTTTTGATACAATGACTAAGCAAATGATATGAATATTTATGTTAACTAGCTTGATGAAAGTATTTCAAATTGTATATGAAAACAGTACAATGTACCCCATGTTTGCATTAATGTATACAGCTATCAATTAATAAAAAAAAATTTGATTGTGGCAGGCCCATTTCAGACTTTCCTATTCAACAGGTGTGGCGAGAGGTTTGGGAATTTGCATTTCTAACAAGTTCCTGGATAAAGCTGATACTGCTTATCCAAGGCATCATCTGGCCTCAAGGCAAGCTGCATTATCCATTGGTTTCTTTTATTAAAATTCAGGGGAAAAAAAAGAAAAAATAATAAAATTCAGGAGAAGCTAGACCTCCATCTCCCTCTTGACATAAATTGTTTATAAGTTGATATTTTAATTAATTTGTGACTGTGATAAAGGAACTTAAAGTATGGTTGAAAGTGATCCCTTTCACTGATGAAACAAAAAGAAACAAAGAGGCAGTGTTTTTTTCTAAATATTTACAGATTTTTTTATGTCAAGTAAGTTTTTATTTGTAATTCAATCAAATGCTGGCAAAAATAGCTGGAAAAATGTAAGGGAAAAGTTGATGTCAGTGGGTATCACTTTTTGGCATGATGATCTTTAAAACAAAACCAGTGTTGATTAATTCCCATGTGCTACTAAAAAAACAGATAATTTCAAGTCTGAAAAATAAGTGGTTCTATGACATTTTATGTGTTTGTATTACAACTGAAGGAAAAAATAATTAACAACTAGACATCATTAACGTGCATCAGAAATTTTCTAAGTCTAAGAAAATAGTTCATCCTATGCATGCTTATTCTCTCTAGGAGAAATCAACATGTTTTCCTCTTATAACCCAAATCTTTGGCTATCAGGGTGCTCATGCATCACCAGCTTCAATCAACCTGATTTCTCTATTGCCAAATCCTCAAAATACCTGTTTATTGTTGTTGTTGTTGTTCTGTTGTTTACTTGAGAGACCATTCTGGCATTTAAATAAATCTTTTCACCTTAAAAGCCTATTCTTTATACATAAACCATATTCCTTTATCCTCCCAGACACTCAGTTTACACACCCATGTCTGTAAAATGATTGGAAGAAAGAAGAAAGCAAAGAAAAAGAGGAAAGGATAGGTAAGATAAAAGCTGATTTAATTACCAGTTCAGTGATTAAACAATACTTTTACTATGACTAATTTTATTTTCTTTTGTCTGGCCCATGAAATATAAAAAATTACAATTGAATAGGTATGAATCAATCACTAAATGTAGTCCTACTTGAAATTTTAAAATTACCATGCTCATAAAGTGATCATAGTCTCAAAGGCCAGTTAGTCCAAGTAACAAGATTTCTATAGCTAAATGATGAAGACCCAGCTAGTATACATTCCAGTCATCTTAGCCATTTGTTTTAGTAACTGTGTGAAAAACAAATACTAGTCTGGGCTACCATGTCTGATAAATATCTCACCTGGTATAATTCTTAAAACTACAGCTCATGGAGTGACAGCTGCAAGATGGCAGAATAGGAGGTAACCCACTCATATCCCCTTACAATGATTCTGCATCTATCCACAGACAAATGTCTCTCTTTGGGAACCTCCAGATTCAGGTAGAAGACTGTGAAACCCTGGTGGATTCCAAGACCCAAGAGGGTTGTTTTAAGAGTACAGACCAGGACTCAGGTGGCTGATCTGCTAATTGTGCTCCTGAGTTCAAGCCCCATTCCCCAAAGGGGCTTGCCTATATCTCTGTTTGACCTTCAGCCTGCAAACGAAATCATCTGTTGGGGGATTTAGGAGAATCATGCATATTGGTGCATTGGCAGATAGGCTCCTCTGTTCACTGATATTTATCACAACAGTAAATCTAAAAATTGCCCTGTGGCTTGGCCCCAGCCTCCATCTCCTCCCCCTTTGCTGCTCACTTAAGGACCCAGAGGGAGATTCACACATATCTTACAGCTTAGGAGTCTAAGCCTCCAACCTCCATCTCATAGCAGATAGATCCTAATGGGGCCCAGTCTCATCCTTCCCCCGGCCCCTGACTTTGCTGCAGTTAGGGAATTGTCTTATCTGTAAAGGGACCTGCTAGGAGATGTATATTCGTCTGAGATAATGAGAAAGGCTCACCAGCCACTATCCCATAGCAGATCCCAATGGGCCCAGACTCAGCTCCAGCTTCTTCTGCTACAGTTGAGGAACTACCCCACCTGTGCAATGACCTGCAAGATGATATGCACCCATCTGAGCCAATAAAACAAAATATCTAGCCTCCATCCCAGAGCAGATTCTGTAGAGATCCAGCCTCAGCTCCATGTCCTTTCACTGTCATCAGGGCTCTGTCCTGCCTGTGCAGGTACTAGCTGGGAAGCACACCTGTTTGGGCCACTAGGACAGTCTTCCAAGATTAGATCCTTGGCCAGCTTTCCCACACTGCCAGAATACCCTCTTTCTGTCTTCCCTAGGTCCATCTAGGCCAGAAAGCTGTGCCAACCTTGAAGGCATCACAAAACTTATGACATAATGAAAGAAAATAATGAAGGAAAATAACCAAATGATCTCTCAGTTGAAGGAGAAAAAGTACTTGACAAAATCCAGCATAGTTTTATGACAAAAACACTCAAGTTAGGAATAGAAGGGCATATTTTAAATATGATAAGGGGAATTTGTGAAAAACCTACACTAATACTACATTCAATAATGAAAGACTAAACATTTTCCCCTAAGATGAGAAAAAAAGACATGGATACTTGTTCTCATTTCTTCCATTAACATTTCATTGCAAGTTCTTGTCCAAACAATTAGGAAAGAAAAAAATATGAAATATATTGAAATTGAAAAAGGTAAGTAAAATTATCACTATTTGTAGATAGCATGATTTTATATATAATAAACCCTAAGGAATATACCAGAAAACAGTTACAACTATTAAACAATTTTTTTCTTACAGTTTTTGGCTGGGGCTTCTGCATATGCGGCTGGTGCCCTACTCCTTTGAGCCACAGGTGCTGCCACAGAACTAATAAACAAATTTAACAAAATTGCAAGATAGAAGAGCAACATGCAAAAATTAGTTGTATTGCTCTACACTAGCAATGAACATTCTATAAAGGAAATTAAGTAAAGCATTTCATTTAAAATATCAAAAAGAATAAAATACTTAAAAATGAATTTAACACAAGAGGGGCAAGATTTGTACACTAACAACTACAAAATATATTTAACTATAAAATAGATTTAAGACCCCCCCAAATGGAAATTTGTTCATGAATTAGTATACTTAACATTGTTAAGATGCCAATACTCCCCAAAGCTAATTTAGTTCAATTCTTATCAAAACCCTAAAGAGCTTTTTTTTTTTTTCTGAAATGAAAAATATTATACTAGGATTCATATGGAATTTATGGAACCCTGTCTTACTCAAAACACCTATAACCCTAGCCTAATCATGAAATAGAAATCAGATAAACTCCAATTGAGGGAGATTATACAAAATACCTGACTAATACTCCTCAAAATTGTCAAGGTCATAAAAAACAAAAAAGGCTTGGATATGTCATAGTCAAGAGCAGCCTAATGAGACAAGCTAACTATATACAATGTGGTATCCTTGATGGAATCTTGAACTGAGAAAGGACATTAGATTAAAACTAAAAGGCTATGTTAACCGGTTTGATGAAAATATTTCAAATTGTATATAAAACCAGTCCATTGTACCCCATGATTGCATTAATGTACACATCTAGGATTTAATAAAAAAATAAAATAATAATAATTTACAAATAATTCTTAGAATGAGTTTGGAGGATCAGTAAATCCATAAATGTAACATATGTATGCATTAAACCATAACTGACGTTTTACCCTTAAAAAAAACCTAAGAAAACCTTAATAAAGTATGGACTTTTGTTGATACTAATGTATCAATATAGTTACATTAATTGCAACATATACAAAAAATGTATTTAAGATGTTAATTCTAGTGCAACTATATTTGTGGGCTGTATGGATTTGTACAGTATGTATTCTCCTTGTAATATTTTTGCACATCTACAAGTGTCCTAAAATTAAGAGTTTATTTTTAAAAAATTTACTTGGCCACAAAGAAGAGAGAGACAAATGAGTAGAAAGGTTTTTTAAGGACATAGCGAACTTTCCAAATCTAGGGAAAGATATTAATATGCAAGTTTAGGAAGTCTCCAATCAGATTCAATTCAAGCAGGAGGATGCTATTACCTTGTAATCAGACTGTCAAAAATCAAAGACAGGCTGGGCACTGTGGCTCATGCCTGTAATCCTAGCATTATGGGAGGTTGAGGCATTATGGGTAGATTGCTTGAGCTTAGGAGTTCGAGACCAGCCTAAGCAAGAGTAAAACCTCATCTCTTCTACAAATAGAAAAACTAGCCAGGTGTCATGGCACATGCCTGTAGTCTCAGTTACAAGGGAAGCTGAGGCAAGAGGATTGCTTGAGCCCCAGAGTCTGAGGTTGCTGGAAGCTATGTTGAAGCCATGGCACTCTACCCAGGGTGACAGAATGAGACTCTGCCCCAAAGAAAAAATAATAATAAATAAATTTAAAAAGTCAAAGGCAAAGACCAGATACTGAAAGCAGTAAGAGAAAAGAAGCAAATCACACATAAAGGAATTCTATAAGGCCAGCAACAGATTTCTCATTAGAAAGCTTATAGACCAGGAGATAGTGGCATGATATATTCCAAGTAAAGAAGGAAGAACGTCCAAATAAGGACACTGTACCTGGCAAAGCTGTTCTTCAAAATGAAGGGAAGATTTTTTTTCTGGTTCCTGATGTATTTTTTGAAGTTCTTCAAACTATAATATTGGCGCTTTGATGAGTATTCCAATAACTATAGATTTCTTTGGGTAGGTTGGACATTTTAATGATATTGATTCTTCCCAGCAATGAGCATGGTATGTTCTCCCATTTGTTAATGTCTTCTGCTATTTCTTTTCTCAGGGTTTCATAGTTTTGTTTTGTTTTTTCATTTTTTGACTGGGGCTGGGTTTCAACCCGCCACCTCCAGCATATGGGGTCGGTGCCCTACTCTTTTGAACCACAGGTGCTGCCCCATAGTTCTCTTTATAGAGATCCTTCACATCCTTTGTTAGATATATCCCCATGTATTTCGTCTTCTTTGGAGGTACTGTAAAAAGTATTGTGTCTTTGATTTTATTCTCAGCTTGACTGTTATTGGCATATATGAAGGCTATTGATTTGTGGGCATTAATTTTGTACCCTGAGATGTTACTATGTTCCTTGATTATGTCTAAGAGCTTTCATAGTTGAGTCCTTGGGGTTTTCCACGTAGAAGATTATGTCATCTGCCTGAATAGCCCA
Organism: Galagoides demidoff; assembly: GCA_963574575.1. Lineage (NCBI taxonomy): Eukaryota > Metazoa > Chordata > Mammalia > Primates > Galagidae > Galagoides > Galagoides demidoff. The sequence goes on along the minus strand of CAUYQV010087502.1, from coordinate 11,002 downwards.
TACAATTTTTAGAAATAAAAACAAATCTAGAGTATCATGTTACCCGACTTGAGGTTATACTACAAGTATACAGCATTCAAAACAGCATATTAGGTTTCCAGAAACTATCTCAAAGATACAATGCCATCTGTTTTTTAAATGTCCACTTAATGTTGAATTTAATATTGACTATTATATTATTTGTCTCAGCTCTTTATGTTTATGTCTATTTTCTTACACTGAAAACCTCGATTCCTAAAAATGTTAACATATTTACTGATTTGCTTTACTTCATAATATACATAACATTATTATGAAATTATAATATCAACACTAACAATAAAACAACAGAGGAAAGTTTTTAAAAATGCATGATACTGGCACAAAAATAGAGATATAGATCGATGGAATAGAATAGAGAACCTAGACATGAACCCAGCCATATATTGCCATCTGATCTTTGATAAACCAAACAAAAGCACACACTAGGGAAAAGAATCCCTATTTAATAAATGATGCTGGGAGAACTGGTTAGCCACATGTAGAACACTGAAATTGTACTCACACCTCTTACCACTGACAAAAATTGACTCTCATTGGATAAAAGATTTAAATTTAAGACACACAACTCTAAAAATTTTAGAAGAGGGTGTGATGAAAACACTTGACCAAATAGGTCTGGGAAAATGTTTTATGAAGAAGATCCTCTTGGCAATTGCAAAAACACCAAAAATAAATGGGACATGATCAAGCTAAAAAGCTTCTGCACAACTAAGGGTGCCACAACCAAAGCAAACAGACAACCTTCAGAATGGGAGAAGATATTTGCATGCTATGAATCTGATAAAGGGCTGATAACTAGTATCTACAGAGAACTCAAATTAATCAACAAGAAAAGAGAAAACAACCCATTTATATGTGAGCAAGACACTTGAATAGAAACTTCTCTGAAGATGACAGATGAATGGCCAACAAACACGTGAACAAATGCTTATTATCCCTAATTATCAAAGAAATGCAAATCAAAACCACTTGAGCTATCACCTAACTTCAGTGAAATTAGAACACATCAGAAAGTCCCAAATCTGCAGTTGCTGGCGTGGATGTGGACAGAGGGGAATACTTTTACACTGTTGGTGGGACTGCAAACTAATACCTCTTTGCAAAGTATAGAGAATGCTCAAAGAACTCAAAATGGACCTTTCATTTGATCCTGCAATCCCATTACTGGGTGTGTACCCAGATAAAAAAAATCATTTTACCACAAGAACATTTGCACCAGAATGTTTGTTGTAGCTCAATTCCCAATTGCCAAGATGTAGAAGTAATCCAAGCGCCCATCTACTCATGAGTGGATTAACAAATCATAGCGTATGTATAGCATGGAATACCATTCAGCCATAAGACAAGATGGAGACATTACATCTTTTGTGTTCACCTGGATGGAGTTCAAACACATTCTTCTAGTAAAGTATCTCAAGAATAGAAAAAGAAAAACATCCAATGTACTCAATACTAATATGAAACCAGTATAGAGACAAGCACATGCTCATGTTTCATCACATGAATGATGAAACACAAATATAATCTAGTAAGGGAAGGGGAGGGGAGGGGCCAGAAGGGCAAGGAAGGCAAGGCAGTTGGAGGGAGGAGGAAGGGCAATTGGCTGGATTTCACCTAAGGTGCACAATGTGAAGATGTTTAACAAGTCACATGGTGAAGAGCTCAACTACAACGTGAACTTTACCTTAGAACTGAAAACAATTTAACCCTCATATTAATTTCTAATAAAAATAAAAACAAACAAAAACCTAATTAGGATAAAATCTATGTCTAATTCATATTAAAATGAAACAAAGAACCAAAAAAAAAAAAAAAAGGGAGAGAAATGCTTTCCTAAACAAGCAAAACCTGAAGGAAGTCATTACCGAACCTGTCTTACAAGAAATGCTAAAGGTACTTCTACTAAATGAAAGAAAAGAATGTGATTTAATAATACAAAAACATGAAGAAGTTTAAAACTCACTGATAAGAGTAAGCACATGCTCAAATTTAGAGTACTCCCACACTATAACGATATGTGTATATTACTTAAATCTTTTTAGTATGAAAGTTAAAATAGAAAACTATTAAAAATAATAATAGCTATGATAGTTTGTTAAGGGATATGCAATATAAAAAGATGTAAATTGTAACATCAAAACTTTAAAATTGGAAGGCAGATGGAGTAAAAGTGTACAGTTTTTTTAAAATGAGATTATAATTAATTTGTTACCAGCTTAAAATAGCCTGTTATAAGTAATTTTATGTAAGCACCATGGTAACCACAAAACAAATACCTATAGTAGATAAAGAAAAGAAAACAGTAAGGAAAAAGAGCATATCATTAGGAAAAAAAATCACCTCACCTAATCACAAAGGAAGACAACAAGAGAAGAAGAAAGAGACAAAACTTTTACAAGCAGAAAATAATTAAAGGAAGGAATTTTGGAAAATTGACAAATACATGGAAATATAACAACATGTTCCCAAATAACAAGTGGGTCAAAAAAGAAATTTAAAAGGATGTTAGAAAATATCTTGAGACAAATTAAATTGGAAACACGATGTAACAAAACTCTAGGGATGCAGCAGAAGCAGTTCTAAAATTAAAGTTTATAGCAATAATCACCCACATTAAAAGAGATTTCAAATAACCTAATGTTATACCTCAAGGACTTTGAAATAGAGAAAACTAAACCTAAAGTTAGCAAATGAAGGAAATAACTAAGATCAGAGGAGAAATAAATGAATTAAAGACTAGAAAAGCAAAATACAAAAGATCAATAAAACTAAGAATTTAGTTTTTGAAAACCTAAACAAAATTGAGAAATTCTTAGGTAAACTAAGGACAAAAGAGAGTAGACTCAAATAAATAAAATCAGGAATGAAAGAGGGAGACATTAAAACTAATACTGCTGAAAAACAAATGAATATAAAAGATTACTATGAACAGTTATATGCCAACAAATTGGATAGCCTAAGGGAAACAGATATACAAATATAAACCATCTATACTGCATCATAAAGAAATAGAAAATTTAACCAGACTAAAAGTGAGTAAGAAGATTGAATCAGCAATAAAAATTTTCCCATCACAGAAAAGCTCAAGACCTCATGGCTTCACTGCTGAATTCTAACAAATATTTGAAGAGAGATTAATACTAATTCTTATTATATCTTCTGAAAATTGAAACTGAGATACTTCCAAAGTCATTTCACAAGGCCAACACTACCCTGATACCAAAACCAGACAGGAACACTATATAAAAATTAAAATAACAGACAGACCAATATCTCTAATGAATAGGCACACAAAAATCCTAAATGAAATACTAGAAACCAATTTCAACAGTATATTAAAAGGATATTGTATGATGATCAAGTTGTATTTATCCTTAGAATGCAAGGATATTTCAATGTATGCAAATAAATAAATGTAATATCCTACATAACAGAATGAAGGATAAAACCATGTGATCAAGGTGTGGACAGGGGAAGGGCCCTTGCTTGGCTCTGCTAATTATGTGGCACGTGAGTAAGGAGAGGACAGTCAGCTGAGAGAGAACCTTACAGGAGCTGGGGCAGTGCCCCCAGGTAGAGAACAACAGCAGTGGGGGGAACAATAAGGCTCATGCCTCTGCGGCAGCTATCCTGGACAGACACACTCTGTCTCTCTGGGCAACCAGAAGAAGCCAGGCACTTTCTCTGGTCGCAGCTACTGGTGGATGGATCTGGGATGTGAGTAAAGGAGCACAGGGACTAGAATACGTGTGCACAGAGCCAGCAGACTTCCAGGGAGGGGCTGAGCCAGAGGTCTGCTTTACTGAGGCTGAGATGCACCTGGCCCCCAGGGGAACTTAGCTGAAACAAAGGTAGGCAGGCAGAGGCAGGAACTGACAGCTCAGTGTGAGCTCCAATGGCTTGCCACTGCCCGGAACTGAGTTGTGGTTTCTGTCACCTTGAGCAGCAACTGATAATGAGGACAGAAACAAATTCTGCCAAGTTGTGCTGTTCTGCCAGCAACATCAATCAGGGGTGGGGCTGGAACTGAGAGAACCTACCCGCCTCCATTAAGCACCCGAGGTTGTCAGGTCTCACCTCCCCATGCCGGACAGTGGCCAAGAACAGAGATTTGGCTGAGAAGACATAGATCTCTCTCTGACTCAGGCAGGTGTAAACCCTTGGGGCATCTGCTCATTGCGGGAAACTGGATCACAGCTCCAGACCCACTGGGGTTACCAGTGACTGGGTATGACAAAGGTACAAGGTGCGGAAGGAGGCATCAACCTTCCCAGACTAATTTGTTTGCTGGGTTGGTCCTTCTGACCTCACAGAGCACTGGAGCCAGTCATACCTGATCTGCCAGCAGACCCCTGCTATCTAGTTGCTAGAGACCTTTTGAACTCCCCCACCTGAGACCAGCGCTGACTGGGACAATTGATTTGGACCTCTTGAACTTGGCCAATTATCCAAAGTGCTACCCTGGGTGTGTGGTTGTGGGAAGGTGTGATTGTCATTTTCCAATTGTTGTCTGTGGGAAGAAGGGTGACTTAATTGCCGGTATTTCTCCACACCTGAAACTTCAACCCAGAGTAACTGATTTACTGGGGTAGAACAGAGACCAGCTGAAAACAAGACAGAGTGACTTAGCCACACTGAACAAAGAAGGCCCCCAATTTCTCAGGAAATAGCACTGTACAGGTCCTTGGCAAAGTTCTAGGAGAAAAACCAAATGGTGTAATTAAGCAAGGGGTGGAATCAGTGGAGAAACTCCGGTAACATCAATAACCAGAGTAGATCAACCCCACCTCCCCAAGGAAGGACATGGCAGATGCAACTGAAGACCCCATCCATAAACAGATGGCTGAGATGTCAGAAACTAAGTTCAGAGTCTGGATAGCAAATAAGATCAACAGAATGTAGGAAAGGAGGGAATCAGAATTTCAAATTATTCAAAAGATGTCTCACAAATTAAACGATTTCAAAGATAAAATGACCAAAGATTTTGACATATTGAGGTAAGAGTTTGCAGCCCTCAAAGATCTGAAAAATTTATGGTAGACTCCCTCACTAACAGAATGGAGCAGGCAGAAGAAAGGATCTCTTACATTCAAGACAAAGCTTTTCAATGCACACAAGTGCTCAAAGAGGAAAAGAAATGGTGAGCAAAAACAGATCATTCTCTCAGAGAGCTCTGGGATAATTCAAAGAAAACTTATAGGAATCCCTGAAGGAGACAAAGTTGCTTCAGAAAACACAGAGGCTCTTCTTCATGAAATTTTGCAAGAGAACTTTCCAGATATGCCAAGAGATTCTGAAATTCAGATAGCAGACAGTTTCAGAACCCCAGCATGACTCAACCCGAATAAGACATCCCCCAGGCACATCATAATTAACTTCACTAAAGTTAATATGAAAGAGAAAATTCTAAAAGCATTCAGATGTAAGAAAACCATAAACTACAAGGGGAAGAATATTAGAATGACTGCAGATCTCTCTGCTTCAAACTTTCAGGCTAGAAGAGGGTGGTAATCGACATTTAATCTCTTAAAATAAAATAATTTTTAGCCCATGATCCTGTATCCAGCTAAACTGAGTTTCATTTATGATGGAGAAATTAAATACTTTAATGACATACACATATTGAAGAAATTTGCCATAACTACAACAGCTCTCCAGGATATTCTCAGACCTATCCTCCATAATGACCAGCGCAAGCCTCCACCACAAAAGTAACTTTTTTTTGATCAAATTCCAAGTTCCACAGTGGTGAAAGGATTAAAAATGGCCACTGGACTTTCAAAAAACTTGATACCCAAAATTTTACCAGGCTTATCAATATTCTCAATAAATGTGAATACCTTAAATTGTCCTCTAAAGAGGCACAGTTTGACTGACTGGATACAAAAACTCAAGCCAGATATGTCCTGCATACTAGATTCTCATCTTACCTTAAACGATAAATATAGACTCAGGGTGAAGGGATGGTCATCTATATTCCAGGCAAATGGAAAGCAGAAAAAAGGTGTTGCAATTTTATTTGCAGACACAGTAGGCTTTAAACCAACAAAAGTAGCCAAGGACAAGGATGGTCACTTTATATTTGTTAAGGGTAATACTCAATATGATGAGATTTCAATTATTAATATTCATACACCCAACAAGAATGCACCTCAATTTATAAGAGATATTGTAACAGGCATGAGCAACTTGATTTCTTCCAGCACCATCATAGTCAGAGACTTCAACACTCCTTTAGCAGTGTTGGATAGATCCTCCAATAAGAAGCTGAGCAAAGAAATCTTAGATTTAAATTTAACTATTCAACTTCTGGACTTATCAGACATCTACAGAACATTTCATCCTAACAAAACTAAATAGACATTTTTCTCATCAGCCCACAGAACATACTCCAAAATTGATCACATATTACATCACAAGTCTAACCTCAGCAAATTTAAAAGAATAGAAATTATTCCTTGCATCTTCTCAGACCATCATGGAAAAAGAGCTGAACTCAGTAACAACAGGAATCTACAGACTCATACAAATACATGGAAGCTAAATAACCTTACTGTGAATGATAGGTGGGTCAGAGATGAGATTAAGAAGGAAATTACCAAATTTTTGTAACAAAACAATAATGAAGACATGAATTATCACAACCTGTGGGATACTGCTAAGGCAGTCCTAAGAGGGAAATTTATACCACTGCAAGCCTTCCTCAAGAGAACAGAAAGAGAGGAAGTTAACAACTTAATGAGACATCTCAAACAACTGGAAAAGGAAGAACATTCCAGTCACAAATCCAGCAGAAGAAAGAAATAACCAAAATTAGAGCAAAATTAAATGAAATTGAAAACAAAAGGATTATACAGCAGATCAATAAATCAAAAAGTTGGTTTTTTGAAAAGGTCAATAAAATATATAAACCTTTGGCCAACCTAACCAGGGAAAAAAGAGTAAAATCTCTAATTTCATCAATCAGAAATGGTAAAGACGAAATAACAACAGACCCCTTAGCAATTCAAAAAATCCTTAATGAATATTACAAGAAACTTTATTCTCAGAAATATGACAATCTGAGGGAAATTCACCAGTATGTGGAAGCATGTCACCTTCCAAGACTTAGCCAGAATGAAGTGGAAATGTTGAACAGGCATATATCAAGTTCTGAAACAGCATCAACTATACAAAATCTCCCTAAGAAGAAAAGCCTGGGACCAGATGGCTTCCTGTCAGAATTCTACCAAACCTTTAAAGAGGAACTAGTACATATATTACTTAACCTTTTCCAAAATATAGAAAAAGATGGAATACTACCCAACACATTCTATGAAGCAAACAGCACCTTGATCCCCAAACCAGGAAAAGACACAAGAAGAAAAGAAAATTATAGACCAATATCATTAATGAATTTTGATGTGAAAATATTCAACAAGATCCTAACAAACAGAATCCAGCAACACATCAAAAAAATTATACACCACAACCAAGTAGGTTTTATCCTAGGATCTCAAGGATGGTTCAACATACGTAAATCCATAAATATAATTCATCACATAAACAAATTAAAAAACAAAGACCATATGATTCTTTCAATTGATGCAGAAAAAGCTTTTGATAATATCCAGCACTCTTTCAAGATCAGAACATTTAAGAAAATTGGTACAGAAGGGACATTTCTTAAACTGATATAGGCCATCTACAGCAAACCTACAGCCTATATCACATTGAATGGAGTTAAATTGAAATCATTTCCACTCAAGTCAGGAACCAGGCAAGGTTGCCCATTGTCTCCATTGGTCTTTAACATTGTAATGGAAGTTTTAGCCATCGTGATTAGGGAAGAAACGGTGATCAAGGGTATCCATATAGGGTCAGAAAAGATCAAACTTTCACTCTTTGCAGATGATATGATTGTATATCTGGAAAACACCAGGGATTTTACTGCAAAACTCTTAGAAGTGATCAAGGAATATAGCACCATCTCAGGCTACAAAATCAACACTCAGAATCAGTAGCGTTCATATATACCAACAATAGTCAAGCTGAAAAAACAGTCAAGGACTCTATTCAGTTCACACTAGTGCCAAAGAATATGAAATATTTGGGAGTTTACCCAACAAAAGATGAGAAAGATGTCTATAAAGATAACTATGAAACTCTAAGAAAAGAAATAGCTGAAATGTTAACAAATGGAAAAACATACCGTGCTCATGGCTGGGGAGAATCAACATTGTTAAAATGTCCACACTACCCAAAGCAATGTATAATTTTAATACAATCCCTATTAAAGCTCCACTGTCATATCTTTAGTCTTGAAAAAAATAATACTTTGTTTATACGTAATCAGAAAAAATCTCGAATAGCCCAGACATTACTCAGAAATCAAAACAAAGCAGAAGGAATCATGCTACCAGACATCAGACTATACTATAAATTGATAGTGATCAAAACAGCATGGTACTGGCACAAAAACAGAGAGGTAGGTGCATGGAACAGAATAGAGAACCAAGAGAGGAACCCAGCTACTTACTGTTATCTGATATTTGACAAGCCAATTAAAAACATTGAGTGGTTAAAAAGATTCCCTATTTAACAAATGGTGCTGGGTGAACTGGCTGGCGACTTGTAGAAGATTGAAACTGGACCCACCCCTTTCACCATTAACTAAGATAGACTCTCAATGGATTAAAGATTTAAATTTAAGACAAGAAACTATAAAAGTATTAGAAGAAAGTATAGGGAAAACACTCGAAGAAATTAGCCTGGGCAAAAATTTTATGAGGAAGACCCCTCGGGCAATTGAAGCAACATCAAAAATACACTACTGGGACTTGATCAAACTAAAAAGCTTCTGCACAGCCAAGAAAACATTAAGAAAAGCAAGCAGACAGCCCTCAGAATGTGAGAAGATATTTGCAGGTTAAGTCTCTGACAAAGGTTTAATAACCAGAATCCACAGAGAACTCAAGCGTATTAGCAAGAAAAGAACAAGTGATCCCATCTCAGGGTGGGCAAAGGACTTGAAGAGAAACTTCTCTGCAGAAGACAGGCACATGGCCTACAGACATATGAAAAAGTGCTTATTATCATTAATCATCAGAGAAATGCAAATCAAAACTACTTTGAGATATCATCTAACTCCAGTTAGATTAGCCCACATGACAAAATCCCAAAACTAGAAATGCTGGCTGGATGTGAATAAAGGGGAACACTTCCACAGTGCTGGTGGGAATGCACACTAATATGTCTTTTTTGGAAAGATGTTTGGAGAACACTTAGAGAACTAAAAATAGAGCTGCCATTTGATCCTGCAATTCCTCTACTAGGTATATATTCAGAAGACCAAAAATCACATTACAACAAATATATTTGTACCAGAATGTTTATCACAGCCCAATTCATAATTGCTAAATCATGGAAGAAGCCCCAGTGCCCACCAATCCACGAATGGATCAATAAATTGTGATACATGTATGCCATGGAATATTATGCAGCTTTAAAGAAGGATGGAGACTTTACCTCTTTCATGTTTACATGGATGGTCCTGGAACATATTTTTCTTAGCAAAGTATCTCAAGAATGGAAGAAAAAGTATCCAATGTATTCAGCCCTACTATGCAACTAGTTATAGCTTTCATATGAATGCTATAGCCCAATTACAGCCCAAGAATATGAGGATGGGGGAGAGGGGAGGGGAGGGGTTAGGATGGGTTGTGGGAGGGTGATTGGTGGGACCACACCTATGGTCCATCTTATAAGGGTACATGTGAATCTTTCTAAATGCAGAATATAAATATCTTAACACAATAACTAAGAAAATGCTATCAAGTCTATGTTAACCAGTTTGGTGAAAATATTTCAAATTGTATATAAAACCAGCACACTGTACCCCATGACTGCATTAATGTACACAGCTATGATTATAAAAGAAAAAAAAGAAAGAAATCAATGCACTTTCAGTAAATTAATTTTCAACAAAGGTGCTGAGACATGCAGTGGGGAACTAAGGGCCTCTTCAATAAACAGTATTGGAACAACTGAATATCCACATCCAGAAGAATGGAATTATACCCTTATCTCACATCATATACAAACATCAACTCACAATGGATGAAAGGCTTAAACATAAGACATGAAAACCATGAAACTACTAGAAGAAAACTTAGGGAGAAAGCTTCATGACAGTATTGTGGGCAATGAATTTGTAATGCTCCTATTACATCAAACTAAAAAGCTTCTTCACAGCCAAAGAGATAATCGACAGCATAGGAAGCAACCTACAGAATGATAGAAGATATTTGTAAACCATACATCTCCTAAAAGGTTAATACCCCAAAGACTCAAACAATTTAAAAGTAAGAAAGCAAACAAGCCAGTTAAAAATGGTCAAAGGACCTGAATAGATTATTTTCAAAGGAAGATGTACAAATGGCAAATTCATATATGAAAAAAACATTCAACATCACTAATAATCAGAGAAATGCAAATTAAAATCACAATGAAATATCACCTAATACTTGTTAGAATGGTTATTATCAAAAATGAAAGATAACAAGTGCTGATAGAGATGTGGAAAAAGGAGAGCCCTTTAATTTTGGTAGGAATTAAAGTTAATAGGAATCAAAGGTAGTATAGCCATTATGGAAGAAGACAGTATAGCGGTTCCTCAAAACACTAAACTCGAACTACCATGATCCAGCAATCCAATTCCTGGGTATATGTCATAAGGTTATGAAATCAGTATGTCAAAGAGCTGTCTGCACTCCTGTGACCATTACAGCATCATGCACAATAGCCAAAAGGTTAAACAATCCATATACAAGTCAGATTATGTCAAAAGAATACAAAATTGCAGGGATCACGCCTATAATTTATCCTATTAGGGTACATGTGAATTTGTGTAAAGGTTGAATATAAATGTCTTAACACAACATTTATGAGAAAGACACAATGGCTATGTTAGCCAGTTGGA